>OX401915.1:4427990-4604881 GCA_947859195.1 Drymonia ruficornis
TATGCAAATTAAACGAGTAGTGCCTACTCGAAACTGGTATTGGTAGGTACCAAAATAGCAGTGCTTAAGAACCGAACACGTCAGTCGGGCGCGTAAACAAACAATGTGGACAGTACATTGCGATTGAATGCTATACTTATCAGAATCCTGACGTTACACTGAGTACTACACCACCAAGCCAACTAGGCGCTCGGGTATAATTATCAAATAAATAATAAATCAATGATTCCGCGTCCCTTCCACCATGTAGTGGAAGCTACTGCCACAGGAGTGCCCAGCCATTGGCCCAGGCTCACTAAGTTGAGGACGAACCGCGGAATCATTGACTAATTATCATTTGATATTTATACCCGACCGCCTAGTTGGCTTGGTGGTATAGTATCGTCGTATCGTTATCGCTCTCCCGCTGCGAGTAGTGTACCTACCAACCCACTCATCAGCGTAAAAACATCTCCATAACGTAGCGTAACCTCATTTTGTTTCTGAGAAAGGCCGTGTATTTGTGTCACGAATGTATTCACATCAAACTGTCGTTCAGCTCACGCGAATGCCAGATCTCCATAATATTTGCAATCTGAATGAGAGTTTGGTTCCCTTTGATTGTAATTTTATTGGTTCGCCGTTCGTGGTTCCAACTTGTTTTTGTCGTCCCCGTAGAGTTGCTCTTTTTTACTCCCGCAAAGGTCGTAACTGGTTTCGTGGATTCGAAAGGGAGACCCAGCTTGGTATCGGTTGAGGAACAGTTCTGCTCAATAATGTTTAAGAGAAAATGTGGAACTCTGGCCAGCCCTCTGAAGCTTTCACATCGTCAAATCACATTATACACAGGTCTAAGGTTCAAAAATCTATGATGATGATGCCAATCCAACCGATTTCGGTTAAGGCGACCGCTTTAACTCCTATCCGGAGGAAGGTGTGCTCTCGTGTGGCTGACGAATCCGACCGATCTTCTTATTGAAGATCCGCCCGCACGCTGGATACGTGAACAAAAATCTATATGAAAATTGCATTCATAGAGTGGCAGGGAAGGTCTGCTAACAATTAACCATTGGAAACGACTGGTCACTATATCTTCGCGAATTCTCCAATGTAAATCATACATTTCTTGGCGATTGACATTGTCGGCCATCTGTTAGCAGTCCTCTGGCCAGTGGTTTTCCAGTGGATAAACATTTGCAGACTTTGGGGTCCTGGATGATAGCCAACATTACTTATAGCCAAGGAAATGGAATTACGCAATCATGAAAACTGATTGCTGAAATGATGGCAGAATTCAAGGCGGTAGGTTTAACAGACAGATGAATATAGCAGGGCGTTGTAAGGTTGTAAGACATTAACTGAAGAGCCACATTCAGCGATTCTCGCGTCGACATCAAACGGACCGTTTGAAGTTAAACTCGGCCACGGAGTAACGTAAACATTTGACAAGGAATCTCATATTTTGTTGATTCTATGACAGGCCACCCTAGAATCCCATAACGCATGGAGCCATCAAGTAGGCGTTACAGATTGCTTGGAATTCGAAGAATGCTTCAAAAGTCCAAAAAGGCCATATTAACATCCAAATTTATATAGATTTTAGCCAGTTTACAATGGTTTTAAAAAGCATTCATTATTCTCTATGGGGGTAAGAGTTATTTTTTTACCCGACTACGGCGGAAGGTTACGATTTTTACTGGCACGTATGTATGTTTTATTATGTAGGTATGGATGTTCATCTATTCTCTGTTAACTTCCAAACTACTTATCATAATTTGACAAATGAGGTATCGTTGGAACTCTTGATACTCTTGCTTGATCGTCGGTTATATGACGTCACATAAATTGACTATGGCGCCCTCTACAGGACATAAGTCATTTCCCGCAAATTTTGGAAACTGTCTTTTCGTAATTTTCTCTGGTCTGGGTGTCACTGGGAGGTCCATTGTATGGCAGCCATAGTACAAGTGTTGCTTAGTATGGGACCATACAGTTGATGTGTAAGTCTGGCGATATTTACTGTGTAGGTAGGTATATTATTACTGTTCGCTGATTGAGTTGAGATCCACATCTTATTCCGCGGTAACTTTTTTATCTGTTCAATCATCACTTCTTCGCGTGGTGCGTGAGTTGGAAACGAGTCTGCAATTATTATTAGACGCAGCAAGCAGTACCTACCTACGTCAAGGTTGCGCAACTAGGCCAAACGCGAGATTATAGTGGCTTTGCTGGATCTACCTACCTATGGAGTGAAATTGAAGAATGAAACTGAACCATTGATCCTTCAAAGCACCATTTCAGCTAACTAAATCAAAGTTTACGCCTGTATAGGTACGTAACACATGATACCTAGGTAAGGCTCATGTATTTTTAACCGACTTCAAAAAAGGAGGAAGTTCTTTTAGGTTTTGGAATTCAAAGAGTCCAAACGGACCTCTATCCGTTAATCTGAAGTAGGTGGAGGTACCTGCATTAACTCAATGATAATTCTGTCCATCCATTTCTCTACTACCCGCTTCCGAAATGAAATAGGTACTTAGGTACCTATCTACCTATTACCTGCCACCTAATCCTTGGCACAAGACACAAAATGGTAAGTATGTAATTTATCTAATTTTATTTCTCATCTACTCTTGCCAGCCAGATGTTACCTTAGGTTGGTATTAATAAAGAAAAAAAACGGAAAAAGTTTCCCGCCAAAATCAATCATCCGTCGTCGTCGGACGTCGACCGCCGCCGCTTCGTACCGCGCGAGGGCTCGCAGCCCCCGCCGCGCCGCCCGGGTTCAGTAGGTCAATGAACGCTGTGAGAGACGCGGGCGGACCTGTCGCGCGATCCGTTGCAAAACATTGTCAGCGCCCGACCTTGGCGCATGGCACGAGCACGAGCGAATGTCTGCAGTGTTAATATCATGTTCGAAAAAAGAACATGCAGTCGAATTGGGAACCTCTTCCTTTTTGAAGGAAGAAAAATAAGATGGAACCATCGACAAAATTATGTCTTCAATGGCAAGCGATGCGGTTGCATGGCGAGAAGAACGAGGAAATAATCGCTAACTACCTATGAGACCACCCCACAATGAAAAATACATACCTACCTACGCGCTCAAATCTATGGAAAAAAAATATACCTACCCAAAATCGTAACAGCCTCCAGCCAAAAAACAGGGATCTGCCTTGTAGACACGATCTAAACCCTACAAATGGTCAATACAAAACTGAGGTCAATTTAGGCATTTTCTGTTATGAGAAAGGGCGAAAACATACCTACCTATTTTGACAAGCGGTTCCTTGGAAGCCAATAGCCCGGATCCCGGATTTTACTCTGAGTTACTAATTCTACCCTCGAATACCCATTTAATTTTGCTTTCAACCCCAAACCCCTACCGGATTCTAGCCGCCTTGGCCCTATTCATAATTCCTATAAAACGAGCCATGTCTCGAAGGAACGGAACGGTTGGCGAGTTTAGGAGAAACTAAACAAAAGATTAGTAATGTCTCGGCCTCGCCGTTGCCGAGTGCCGACAATAATTGCTGTGCAAAATTCGCCGACGGAATGTTCGGCATATAATTGTTTGGTACGGTAATCGTTCATTTTCTTCTGTCGAACGTATTTGTGCAAAAACTCAGCAGACAGGCGACTTGTGAAGCTATCCTGAAATAATTACTTGAGTACCTATTTAATTATTCGTACAAGGATGAGAACCTTAGACAAAAGATCTTTGGTACCACTTTAAATCCCATTTTGATAAGCGGGTTCGTTTAATTATTAGCACAAAGCCAAAGGATTTAGTGAAAGTCAATGAAATCTGGATATACACAGTGTTAGGTAAGAGTGGTGAGACGAGTATTGAACGTATTGAAGGCGGCGGTATTCGTTCTCATTCCAAATAATGTAAAAATAAATATACCTATTACCTTAATTTTTACCTAATTATCCAGTATGTTTATACTGAATAACAAAGATATTCGGTTCAAAAATATTCTCAAAAAATATGAACTTCAGTAATTTGGCAACGGTATACAACAGCATTGGGTAAACGCAGAAAAATCACAATGACGCCAGAGCCAGACTCATTCACTCGAGTTCATTGTTCACTTATATTTTCCATAATAAAAACTATTCAGAGGTGATTGTGAGCTGCAATAATTTGCACATCATAACAAACTGGTCATAATTACTCCATACCTATAGCTAGCATTACACTCACACTTCGTACTTATCGACAAAGGTCTTCGACTTCCAACATAATGACACACGACCGTTGATGTATTATTTTTTAGCAGATATGGTACCTTCTAACATCGTAATCACTAAACTTGTGCCCATCGCACCACATGCAACGAAATTCACACATCTGAGGCCCTACTCTTTTACAAACGAAAACGAAATTTCTGACGAAATTCGCGTATTTCATACTACGTTTCTCATTGATTCCGACGTTTCTTACGAACGAAAATTGTTTGACGTTTAGATTCGACGACGATGAAGACGTCAAACAATTTTCGTTCGTAAGAAATGTCGGAATCAATGAGAAACGTAGTAGAAAATACGCGAATTTCGTCCGAAATTTCGTTTTCGTTTGTAACAGAGTAGGCCCTCTGTTATCACACTCGCAATACGACAATAACCTGATTAAAAACATAAGAAGGCATTATTCATCGGAAGATGAGCCGTAGGTATAGGCAATACCGACATGTTTTTTATAACATTATTTTCCGCGAGCTACTGAGGCGTACCGTGTCCATGGGGTCCGTTTAGTTAGACAAACTATTTTGGACAGTCTCGTGTCTCCTTCATTCTTAGTAATGTCTTTGTACACGACGGACAAATTGCTCGATAACTGGATTGATAAATATGTACTGGCAGAGCCGGTAATATGCCAATGTTTTATAATCTTTAGATGTGTGTGGTTAAAACACGGACAGACCAAAAATACGAACTCATTCTCGCAGTAGAAGAAGGTTGGTTGATGTTTAAAAAATCCGAATTCCGGATGCCTTTCATGAATGAGTCAGTGCCGTGGTTCACTCCACAATGTACAAGGTTATCAATGGAAGGTATTGCTGATATAAAACAGATGTACAAATTTAAATATCTGCGTCTAAGATGATGCAGATAGGTAGCACAAAAATACCTGTTTTATTTCTATACACTTCATTCATCTGGACTTTCGAACTCTAAAGAAACTAAACTACTCCACTTATATGAAGATATAAATGTTTGTTTTTTAATTAACCTAGTTCTCACTGCTGGGCAAAAGTCTCCCCAATCCTCTTCCACCGTTAATGAAAATTAAGATCAGAAAATACACTTTCTTGGTATAAGAAAATGTTTTCTTCCCCCTCTAGCAATGGTGCAACTAAAGTACGGAATATCTACTTTAAAATGTAAAATAGTAAGGGTACGACGGAGCTTGACATTTGCATGTAAATTAAATGAACTGTATCATTACGTAGGTATATCCTTTATAGTAGCATCACGAACGCTGCTAAATGTGCCCTCCAAAGCACGGAGGAGGTTAAATGTTTTACGGGAACCCATCGAAGTCGGAACTAGCCTAAAATTCTTAGCACGTGGAATTATACTGAGCTTCAATGTAATATTTTTACTACTTTACCAAAAAGTAAAGTCATTAAAATATATTTTCATTAAAGTTTCACTTGTTCTATTAACAAGCCTACTATCACAATTCACAGTGTCTTCCGTGTCCATAGCAACATTACTCCAATGATGTTCAAACCTTCGAACCACTGTAATTACCATACACAGTAATGTACGTGTATAGTGATATTAATGCGTACCCGAGACCGGTCGTTAATAACTGCTACTTGTTCATTAGTAAGCAAAAACGTTATAAACAGTATTAAGTAGGCACCACAAATTTGTTCTTTATGTGTGGCATATAAAGCAGAAAATATCTGAAGTGGACCAGACGTGGTTGACGCACTATTGCGTAATGTTTTCGGAGCGTTGATAGCTGAAACGTCTCGCTCGTGTGAAAACTTAATACCATTTATCATCCGCCCAAGTACTAGCTATGACCCTAATTTGTTCGTGCCCTGAGTTCGCAGGGCCAGAATTCGAAGGTTAAGCGATCGAACGCCGTATAATGTTTCAGTTAATGAGACCTTACTACGGGATGAAGTAGGTATCATTTGTTATCTTGGGAAGTAATAAATCACTTGGCATACTTCGCTGTTCTTGATAGAAGGTGTATACCATGTATGTAGGTAGACTGTACATACAATACATGTGTGCCATCCTTGGGGTCCTCTGCTAATAAATAACAATCTCCCCTATTCCCTGGTGTTAATATCTCTTCATTTGGCTAAACCCCTGGTAACAATAGAAATGTAAATAAATGGTTATGTTCGGCTTTTTCAATTAAGTTAAAGTTTGTTGTAAGTAAAGCAGAATTTTATAATTTAATTTCACCATGATTTACAAATTACTACGTAAGTAATAAAAACTACAAAAAATATAGTGTAAGTACACAAGTAACAAGTAGGTAAAACAAAAGTGTCATAGACAGTATGACATTCTTACCTAAGTAGACTAATTCTTAGCATTTTCAGTTCGTTTATTCAGCCTCTTTGACAGGCTCATATTGTTTTAAGTCTAGACATTGTATCAACGACGTTCAAACCCAGTCTGGAATCCCGTACCACTTCGGTATAGCACCACAAAGAAAAGTCTTTTCGTTTTAAACCAATCATAACAAGCAGTGAAATATTACACAGAACCACGGCCCCTGACTAGTGTTGCCAGAGCCCTGATTACGTCGGAATGTCCTATTTTCAAGGGTTTAATAACCTGAGGCATCGCCCAAGGGGACACAAAAGGGATTTTCGGGAGAGCACGCCTCTTATAGAAAATAGGATAGGCGACACGATCCGCCAAAATTATTTTTTTTGCCGTTAATCGTCCCACTCCTGGGCAAGGGCCTCCCCTTTAATTCTACACAAATCTCGGTATTGGTCCATTTCCTGCCACGATCTTACAGCAAAGTTGTTCAAATCATCTCGCCATCTACCGCGAAGCTGAAGTGGAAGTAGGCCGGCCATGTGGCCCGCATGATCCCGCAAAGGTGGGCACATCATCTCCAATTGGATTCCCGATGGCGGCCGCAGACAAAGATGTCAACCAAGGAAGATATGGCGAGATAAAATTCATTCATAAATAAAATATCAAGAACCACAGAATGTTCAACGACTAAGTATACCGATAAGGTTGGCAAGGGTGCAGTTCACCCGTATAAATTAGAGCACTTGAAATGGGTCAAGCGCATTTCAACCCGACGCATCTTGTCTGATATGCGTAGGTCTATCTTGTCCGGAACCAGATATTGTTCATCTAATTTCATGCATTTTATTAAGTAAAAATGCTCATATTTACTAGCCAAGAGTAAGAAAATGTCCACTTCTGTAATAAAAAATTTGAACTTTATTGATTCAATTATGCATTTTTGGGTCTATTTTTTGGCAATAGCGGGCAACACTATCGTCGACGTCGTTCTCAATCTCAAAACTAACATAGCGTGAGAATATCAGATAAAGAATTCAACTTACATCAGAGTGCGGCATGATAACAATGACCTTGGTCTACGCTAGGTTAAACAATAACATCGACTCGACACGGAGTTGTATTTAATGACTAGATAAATACATAATAATGTGTCTAAATTAACAGCCTAACAAGTGAATGTGATTTTTTCCGTTGTTAATTTAGCGGTAATGATAAATACCTGTGATTTATGATTTATCATCATTCATCAGTCCTCGTCATTATACAGGATGGAAACTTTAAATGTTAAGATGTGGTTAGCGCAACCTGTCAATGCTTATAGTTTTCCTCCATCCTGTATATGGTGTATGCCACAGTGTAAAGGTCTTTTCATTACACCGTGGAACTATCTGCTTCTATATCTACTAGGGAGTTTGAGACTTGCCAATGAAACAAAAAAAAACAGTAGCGTACAAACTCAACAAGAACCGAAGCGGATTGTATAGCGTAGTTAGTTCCCACGTCGTTTTTAAACACAATCTTCAACATTGCTTCTAATTCTACATACACACTTGTTCTTGCCAGCGCGTGAATCAATTATTGTATTCACTTCTCCCTCTAACGATGTATGGAAAGTATATTTAAAACCGATCCAAAAAAATATTACTTAATGATAACGATTTTTAACAAACAGCATTAAAGAGAAATTAGCCTGTCGCTTTAACATAAAGGCTAAAGCACAAATTAAAATTATATTTTAAAATTGAAAACTAAATTGTATTGTGTACGAAAGAAGTACATTAACGTGCTTTAATAAGATTTTTTTATGTTACATCAGACTTGCAATTTGGAACGCAGATACGACTGCTTACAACTTTAAACATGAGCCGTTATCAATTATCATTGACCAAATATTCAAAGATCATACAGATTGTAGGTATTTCTCCTCGAAAAGACTTTGAGTTTATTAACATAGGCAAATAGAAGAAAGGTAACAAATAGATTTTTATGAGCGTAGTATGTTGCTACAGTACGTTCGTATATTGTGGAATGGTGGTGACCTTGCTGGCACTGACCGACCTCGGTGTGAATCGTGATCCATATACAATGAGAATACTTAAATAAACCGCGGGAAATACACATCAAAACAAACAACTTCTAAACCCAATAAGAAGATACCTAGATGCCTATTATTTTATCATTTCAGGCTTTTGTTCACTTCGTTAGAAAATGTAAGATAACATCACTTCTCTAGCAGAATCGTAGTTAGCACTTTTGCCACAAATTGTTAGTAGTTAACTATTTAATTTAACTACGTAGATAATATTTTTTTATATTCTATCCTAAATATCGGTAAATATGATACCTACGTATTGCTAGCACATAAATCTGAAACAAATTGGCAAAGCAATATAAATTAGTTTAAGGTTTTGTTTTTCTTAACAATAAAATCTGTAAAGATCCAGAATAACAAACTGATCTTATAATGCAAATTATGAACGACAATTTAAGGCTTACGGGTACGATACTAATAGACCTTTTCTAACAAAATTCCTCAGGTAATGTTTACAACATACGCCTCTCCAACTTTTTTATGGGTAATTTTAGAGATGAGACGCGCTGTAACAGTATCATGAAATATTTACGAGTATTTTCCCAACGATTTTCCTTACAGGGGAGAGCGGGCATCGGCAGTAAAGCCAGATTCCATTTATAAGTGTGCCGGCTTCTCTTCTTGCTCATAAAGCGTCTCTGATAAAGCCTCCGGTCCTGTGGGATAAGGGGAGGGCTGAGGGGGAGGACTGAGAGGGGGACAATCCCTCCTCGTGTACATTGCGAAGTTTGGGAGTATGTTATAAAGAAGTTCTCATATTTCGAGAGTACTGAACATAGTTATAGGGTTCGTAATTGCAGTATTGCGGACTAAGGTAAATTTAAATATTAGGTCAATGCTTAGAATAAATGCTATGTTTGCCATTGACGATAAATGTACTCGATTACGTAGGTCGTAGACAATGGAAAAATGCACAAGTGCGTGTGTCACGTTTTACAAGGGCGCATTAGAAAACGCTTTATGTTCAACAAACATCTTCAATTTAACACAGAATATGAGAAAATACAATATTTAGAAGTCATTAGTATTTTTATGTCGAAACAAAACAATATGATGCCTTTGTTCATATTTCTTCGAAATATTTGTTAATAAGTGTGACGATAATTAATACATTATTTTGTTTTACTTGTGAACATCCTGGCACACAAAAACAAGAGGGTCGCGAGGTTATCCGTGAACCTTTTGCAGGGCACTTCCTTCATTACTTTGCCACTACATACATATTACGTTACGTTATACAAAATGAAGCTAGATAAGTTAACATAGCTGCGGTTTGTAATTATTTCCTCATTAATACTAACCATTTAGTTTGAATTGGAAGTATTTATTGCGGAACTTGGATCTCGTTTTATTATCAAGGGTCTTGCTTCTAGTATTCATTCTTTTGTATCCATAGACCGCTAAGTCGTTCAAGCTTGTATCAGTATGAACCACATCTAATGTTTACTGGAATAAGATACCGCAAATACGTGTAAATAAAACAACGAACGAACCCCAACGAACCCCAACAGTATTAAACTCAGAAAAATCCGTTATGACATTTTGTTTCATGACCTATTGACATATTGTTTTTCACAATTGCTTTTTATTGTAATTACTTTTACCACATGATTAGATAATAATGATATGTGAATCATTTGAATTAAATTTTATGCATAAGTTCCTAGCTTATAAAATAAAAGTCTGTTATTCAATCAGAATCAGACACCCGGATGAGACGCACAAAGATAACTAAGGTACCACATAAATACTACGACTGCTAAAAATACCTAACACCTTTAATTTTTAGCAAAGGTCAAAGTAATAATAACACTAAAATAAAAAAGTAACCGCGATATCGGACGTGGAACAGGGAACAGCTGTATGCGCGTGCGATGCATTCCTAGCGGTCAACGCACGGTTGCCGGCGCAAGCACGAGCACCGACCGCACCGCCCGATACAGCGCCGCGGGTATTCTATCTCTATCACGACAAAGGGGAATTATTTATAAGCAACTTCCTATGTTAGAGGTTTGGCTACGTGAACTAAGTATTTGGTTCCCTTTCATCTCAACGTCTTTAATGCAGAATGAGTACTTGTTAGTTTGTTTGTTCCGTTCTGTTATATTGTTTTGTTCTTTCGTTTCTGTGATATAAGAAGTACATAATTGGCAATCGACATGACGAAATATTTTACATTGCTTCCTATCAGCTTCCAATCCAGCTTGATTGTATTGGAATTGATTATCACTGTTACTGATTATTAAAACTACATTTACCTGCGAGCTATATTTATAAAGGTCCCCATGCCTCAAATAAATTATCAAATGAAGGTCTTTCAATTTCCGAAAAAAAATTTGATAAAGATTGTTATTAGTGAGTCATGAATTTGTAATAGCGCAACACAGTAAACCCAAAGAAAAACCGCTCGCTGCCAAAGCCCTCTATGGGGATTATACTTAGACACTATCTTTGAGAATTGTTAACTTTTGTAATACCTACTACCACAGAATAGATAAGGAGTACAGAAGTTGCACTCCTTTGATCTTGAAGAAAGCCGACATTTTAAATTATTATTATTACCTAAACTTGCCGCGCCCGACCGCGCGCAATCTAAATTGTGCCTTGACGCAACGCGTTAGCGTATGTAATTCGCCGTCCCGCTGCCGCACGCTGCTGCACGCTACTTAACCTTCAATCGGTAGGGTTGTCACAATTAATAAAAATAAAATAGTACCAACATTTTTGTATTTAAATGTTAGATAAACATTTTAAAAAATTACAGTTGTTGCACTTTAATGTAATGCCTTCGATATTTTTTGTCTTTAAAATAGCGGTTATTAAATTTAATGGCAGCATAAATGCGAAATCTAACAAATAATTTAAAAATGTATTTTGAAGGGAAGCATGGACATGGAGTGGTGAAATTAATATGTTTTAGTAAATTAATTAGCGCATATAACAGCACGCAATAGCATAGCATGGATGCATAGTAGATTATCAAGCAACAGCAAGTGCAAGTCGCTCATTGAGTTATGACCGTTAACCTTGAATTTATAGTTCTCTCACTCGCTTTTTCCGCCGGAGGCCGAGTGCTCATAAAACGCTACGGCAACTAGTATCTACTTATATCGACTTAGGTAAGTGTCTAATACGAATATAGATAAGTAGAAAAACTGGCAACACGATGGATCTCGTCAACTATGAAAGGAATTAAGGTAAGTAGGTATTCCGTAATCGATGCTAGTAGGTATAACGTGGTATAACCGTAAAAAACTGTCATTTCATTCTGTTCCAAATTACATATTTTCGCTTTAATTCCACTATTCGATCCTACCTCTTGTAAATAACGTCTACTGCACTGAACTATGAGCTTCTTTTTATATCTAAATAACAAAATAAAACTTCAATTAGCTTCAATTACATTTCACAATCAGCTGGCAAAGAAAAAAAAGTCAATTTGCAGTTTCTATAACTATTTAGACAGCCATATACGCCACAGTTCGTCTTGCTCGTCATTTTTAATTTTAAAATAATAATTCCAACGCGAGCGACCAACCAAAAGCGCGCGAAACGTTATAGCGCGTGTTCACGCCAGGAGCGCGGCGGCCATATTGAATTGCGTACAGACTTTGTACGCGAACCGATCGGAGCTAGTTCGACCGAAACCACAGAGTGACTGAGGCCTGCTACTACGTATACTCACTCTCAAAACTAACATTATAAATTCATTCTACGAGTTGAGATTACTTGTGATTTCAAGACAGAATTTTGAAGTAGCATGAAATAGCGACGAATTTACATTTTAGCTAGCAAGTACCTAGAAATGAGGAAATAGTTACTAATTGCGCGTTGTTTTTCTTTCATCATTTTGTATTTATTAGACACAGTCTACCGAAACTTAAATATAATCCACAATTTGTGATAAGTAAATTAGAAAGGTTTATCCGACAAAAAAATGAGTTACAAAAATAAAAATCATATGACCTACAATAAAAAAGGAATATAGTGTGATAGTGGTCACACATCAAAAAGCGACGAGATCAGTTTAAAAACACACTCAAGATCAGTACTCATTCTTAAATGTTATCTATTTGTACGTATAATTGCTTGAAATCCAACACGGCTTCGTTATTTCTTAAAAAAATATGCGGTCTGCTAGCTATTAGGAAAACCTCGTAGATTGTCGAGACGAGACCAGCATAGCAATTAGAAAGATTGAGACCAAAAGTCCCGTTCCTTTCAAAAAGGCGTTAATTTTTCATTCGTGGTGAATTAGAGGTGGAACGGGTTGAAGGGCCGAAGGGTTGAAAGTCGGTGGCGGGTGCGATCGATACAGCCGTTATGGTACTCGTGTTGTAGTCTGGGAGATGTGGGCTTTCCATTTAATATTAATGCAGAACTCCTTAATCACTCACTTAAAATTCGGGATTGCTTTTGAGACCAAAGAGTTGATCATTAATTATTTTCTTACAGTCATTAGAAGTATAGGTGGTATTCGGTGGTTATTTGTCGAGAAACGAGATTAAGAAGTAGTCGAGTCCAAATTCCAGATACAGAACTGAGTCAACAATAATAATATCTTATTGTACATACAAATATTATGCTTAAAGTCAAAGAATATCACACAATATATTTTAAGTTTGCGGATAAAAAAAATACAGTGATAAATGCGGTCTAGACAAGGTTAACTTCGAACAGACCGTATCGAAATGTCTAAACGTTTCGATGATTGGAAAACCGTTTATGTTGAACTGTGCAAGATCGATCTATGATACTTTTGATGTTAAATTCGAATACATACTTGACAAAATGAGACGATTACGTCATAAAGTTAACCTGTACAAGGTTAATGGAAACTCAAATGATTCCTATTCCGTATAAAACAAGATCGTTTAGTTTGTTTGTTTTTATAATACATTCTCTGTAACATTTGATGACAGAATCATAAATAAAATACCCTCATTAAGAGTAGTTTAACCTTCAAATCCTGCTCTATAATCAACTGTTACGCCAAGTCACACATTCCGCGTAGGTAATGCATAATTCATCACGCCATTGTGCGGAATGAAAAATGATTGGAATACGCAACTTTCCTTGAATGTATACATAAATTCATAGTCAAGTTAAAATACAGTTAAGGTTCCGCTATTTTATTTCTAAACACGTTCATTTTCGTTATTAACTACCTAATATTACAAGATATTTAAAAATATTACATAATGGCAGTCACAGACTAGATACGTATTTACAACTGTAGTATACAATGTTGTTTTATCAATGCTGTTAGGTAAATTATCATGTGGAGTATACGTGCATGATTTAGAGGAGGATATACAGGGATGGGTGAAGATAATGTTGTACTCATTAACTTTCTGAACTTTAGTACTGAGGCAGTACCACACAGTACTTTTGGTCTAAGGTTATGCGACATTTACTTATAAGTTAGATTTAATGACAGGACACCAATGTGGCACTTACTCATCTACCTGAGCAACTTACGTAGAAAATTTTAAAACAACAAACTCAATCCACAAAAACAAGTTTAATTCATAAAAAATATGGCATTGTTGACAACAAAGACGTTTATTAATGTACCGCACCTTCTAGCAGTCCATTTGACTTGATGCTAATAGTTTTCTATACAGAAAAGGTTTTCAATTTATCATTTAATTTTGCAAGCTTGCCCAACGCTGACCACATGGTATTTAATTTATCGATAATGTACTGTAAATACCTACAGTATCTATCGAATCCATGTCACGTATTCGTAAAGAAATAAAATTAGTTGTTACGAAATCACAATGTTGCGACACGTTAGACGTTGGCCTCAAATTTTAGGACGTGCGTTGAGTTCTTATAACAAAACCTGTATGTTCTAGCGATTTTATATTACAATTTAATAAAGCACTTACTGTCTAACTACGAGTACCTATTAAATTCGCAGAACGGTTCAATGTAATATTCATGTCAGATCTAGGTTTCTTCGTAGGTTCTAACTGAGAATTTAACTTGTTTCACTAATTTGGGATATTAACCCGATAAGCAGAGCTCATGTTCCCGTTCCCAATAGATTATACGTCTAATTTTGAGAAATTTCAAAGAAACTTAGTTTTAAAAATAGGGAACAAAAATAAGCATTTAATAAAACCGGTAAAACTTTGATCAACAAATGTTCGCCTAATTGTAAGCTTTCTCCTTTCATCGGGATTGTAAATTCATGCCTCGTTATAACGTACATTCCAAGCCTTCTGTAAATTTTTGCATAAATTACAATAATCGTGGTCCAAGAAATTATGTACATTAATCGATTAAACCGTTTTATGTCCGACACAATGTACGTTGAATATCTTCGGGGTCGTGACTCCAACGTTCTTACTTGCAAAGTGAATAGACGGCGTGATCTTGAATACTTTACGATTGATGAACCGAACACGTTTATCATTAAACACGATTAAAAGTGACCCTTATATAGGTTTGCATTTACTTTTGTTTTCTTCGTGTTTAATCGAAAAAACTTGATAAAAAATCGAGGTACTTACCACTGTAACAAATTCTCGCGAACGTTTCTTGAGGTCAAAATTCTTATTACTTTACGCAAATCCACTAAAAGATAAAAGGCGTTAGGATGAAATTTAAAGTCAATATTAAACATTTCGAAATAGCTCCGTAACTAGAAACAGCCAAAGCCCTCATCTCCCTTAGGGTTCGTCCCAATTTCGTCCCTTCATATTGTGACCTACTTCTGCCCGGAGCCGCTCATTTGCCACCGTAGGTTTAAAATGGGGTTGCATGTAATCGTTCTTTGCCCTCATACTCGGAGGGTTTCAGTCCTCAGCTGGAATCTTGCGTCCCTTTCACGCAAATTGGATGAGCTACGAACAGACGTGGCGACCTAAATACAATCACCAAGGGATGAATTGAATTTATCTCTCTATTGTTATGTACTGGTTTGATTGTCTTTTATGTCTCGGAGACAGCAGTTTAGAATCTAATTATGATTCCACTAGCAACCTTGAAAACAAGATTTGACTTATATTTATTTATGAACATTTTGTTTCCTTATGAATTATGTAACAATCAATGAATCATTCCACGTCAAATTACGTGCTAGACTAGATTGTCATGATAAATTAGTTTACTAAATGACAGTAACATCCAACTAAAATAATTGCATAATAATAAAATGATTCCAATTCCATTGATATGTAGGTACATATTCCAATTTTTAAGTATGCTGGAACATTTTCTTCTAACCTTTTAGATCATACTGAAATACCTGATATAGTACTCCCATTAATGGTGACAGGCAAACAAATGGGGTGTTTTATGGCTGCTGGTGAAGTCGCAGACAGAAATGTTGTGCTGCGTCTAGCAGGTGATATTTGAAAAGGGCAAAATATTAGAAGAGCAAAACATAATATTACTGCCTTAAAATAAAAATAGTCTCTACTAGAAAATAATCACTATCCCTACAGGCAGGTTGAGAGCATAGAAAAATTTGGTAGAGAACGATGTAGGTATATTATTCAAATCACCGGCAAGACGTTCATTTAAAATGAATGAAAGTCGGAGAGTAATTTGCATATTTACGTCTATAAATAATTATGAAACTCAAAACATACGAGAATACAGTGAAAAATACGAAACGTTTTGTCAATCAAATAAATAGTCAGGTCACGGTAGAGGTCATGCAGTAGGTATGTTCGATGGAAATGTTTTAGAATTCTGAATTATTTTATCTAACACCTTAGCCTTAGTCCCCATATGTGCCATACATTGTGTATATAGGCTTAATTTAAATTACTGAAGTACACTGGTCAGTTAAGTTTTGGGACCAGATAAAGCGGGTAGGGGTTTTAAATCCGTTTGTTCAGCTACCCTTTACTACAACCTCATACGTACAACATACTCGTTATTGAAACGTTTCTTTGTACTCAATAAAATACATCTTAACTCCAAAATCAACGTCGCAGACATATTTCAAAGCGTGTTGCGCAAATGGAATTTCGTTCAATACGTGTAAATCTGGCCGTCGTTCACCTCGGCTACACGGTATTCAACTCTTGCGTCACTCTATACTTATCTATCTTCAGTATTTAACAACAAGTCATACAAAAGTGACAAACACAAACGTAAGGACCACTTACACGAGGGGTCGTCGACCGCATTCACGCCTGCCGATGTTGCAACCCACCGACAAGGTTGTTGGTTCGGACCAGAGAAGCAATTTAACATCATGAGAATAGCGTTAATGAGGGTGCTACTCTAAAATATTGCGATACCATCAAGGCAAGCCGTACAATTAGTATGATTGATATACGGTTCCGTAGTAAATTGACATAGGAAGGAGATTTTATTTGAAGATGCAAAAACAAGACAAAAAGACGGCTAAACTTTCGCATCAATTTGACAAGGAAATTAGTAAAGCTGGGGATTATAAAAAACTCAATGGCGGTAATGTTTTGGATACTACATTCTCAATGAGTACTACGAAAATAGAATCTTGGCAAGAAAAAATCAAGGACTTTTAACAGTTTTAACTAAATAACAAGTCCAAGAAGGTTTTTAACGTAATGAGCGAAACAGACGACTGAAAAAGGCTGATAGGTAATATCCAAGAGCATAGTTACGTGGTTAATAATGTGGTACCTATTGTAACTAAGTGGTTTCGTAACTCAGCGAATGCAGTCAACCGGATGGCGCGATGCTGATTGCGTTGTTTAAACAAAGATTGATCTCTCGACTACGTCAAACGAAATGTGATAATTACGTAGGATCAATAACTCCAGTCCGATTCAGACTACTAATAGAGCAATGTCTAACATCATAACATATTTTCGTCCAAATTTATATCTTCTTCTAAGTCTACTTTATCTGGTGCATGGTGCATGGTGGTGAAAGGAGAGAACAACTTTGAGATACCTACTAGTTCCCCAGACACCTTCGAAGTATCATCAGTATTATTATATCATCTTATAGCTAAAGGACTATTCTCTTAGAACTGGTAGAGCATAAATATCACATAGCAGATTAAAATGTTTCCTCATTATCTTGTATAAATCCCTTGACCTCCTTCAGATTAAAATGTATTGCTTGAAAATACCAACGGTGTTCAACGAGGCTACACACGTGTCGGTGGGTACTCTTTTGATGAATAAAATTATACAAGCGGGCTGATTTTAACTAGATACGACAGTGATTAATTTTAAAGCATAAATATTTTAAGTAACGTGTAACTTTTCAATAAAAACATAATTAATATTGTCACCACACCTGCTCGTAACTCATTAGCTTAAATTTATTATAATGTTATACATAACAAGAAAATTAACTTTATATTTATATGCAAAAAATACTTGTTTTTGATTAATTATATTATCAGACAAAAATAATTATACATTAATTAATTGCGATTGTAATATTCATCATTATGCCTAATTGGTGACATGTTTAGTTTGAAAGATGAGCAAAGCATGATCACCGCATTTGATATAGAGCCTGCTAACAATGAAGAATCAATTTCAACCTGAGTTCCACTAAAGTCATTGGACTCCACTGAAATACATGTAAACCACATGTAAATTATCACACTGCTAGAATATTTAATGTATTATCCATCGTATTATTACGTAACGCAATAACATAATACCTACAGCTGATACGAGTTCAATTACAACCGTTAAGAAAGTCGACATTATCGAACGCATTTAGTTAAGCGAAACTTTCCTTCATTTCATTGTTACTCTGTAAATCCAATCACTGCCTAGCGAGCGAGTCGGTACCGTGAAAGTTTACCGGCCAGGGTAAGGAACTGAGTACCTCGCAGACCGGTTCGGTGGAGTGACCCCGCAGCTACAGGCCCGGTTGTGTCGTATTGCACAACGGAACACGATTTATCAGAACAGATTTGGAGATAGCCAAGGGATTTTGGAGTCATTCAAGTTATTAGGTGCGTGAAATCTCAAATGTAGATCTCGAAGAATTACTGAATCTTGGAACATTTTTACAGCATGTTAGCAATGATTCAAGTAATGTATCAGTATTTTTTAAAGATCATGAGGGTTTTAGAATTTGTAGTGAAAGGGAAGCCATCAATCCTGGTCTAGTTCATAATAATGAACGTGCAAAGACATTTCAAACAAATGTAGACGAATGATATATTATTGACTGAGTTATTTCCTGTGTTAAAGTGTATAATTTATTATCAGTTACAAAACAGGAAACGCTAATAAAAACTGTTCATAATCAAAGATACAATGCTCACCTATGATCTTTATCAGCTGATAACATAAATATAAAAAGAGATTTGTTATTTCATTCATTTGATTAACGTCGTACTTAACAAGTACTTATAAACTCATGAGTTATAAATAGAGAGTAGCTGATAAAACCTCAGTACTTGTTTGTTATCGCTCACAAACAATAAAGACATAAACAGACGTTGCACGTTATATGCACTATCTTAATTGCACAGTCGTAATGAATACGATAACAATTTCTACAAGACTTAGTATAAACAGTACGTATTCCAAAATGTTAAACGAATCTATAGGAGAACAAAGACACTATTATTGATTGCACAATTTGGAAATACTAGTTAGCCTAGGACTCTAGGACAATCCCGATCGTGAAATTTGCATAAATGACGAAAACAAGTCTGTAGATTGGAGACATTGGACCAAATTAAATCGAATTCACCTACACTCTACAGAAAAATAATCTGTATAAGTACCTCAGAAAAATCTAACTTATCCTCCTGCAATTGCTCCTTCTTAACGAAACCATCATATATCTGAGGTATTTATATGATACCTACTAATATCTATGGGTTCAATGCGGAGTACTCAAATTTAATATTTAATTAGTCTAGGGGTTTCATTACTAAGCATTCTGGACAGATATAATTACGATCGTCAACTGCAGGCGGTGCCAAGCTTGGCCAGCCATTGGCTCTCGCTCTCGCCATGATTGGCTACAGTTATTGTTGTTTATTTTATGTGGCATACGTATGTTGTGCTATAAATGATATCATAGTGTCTACTTCGTGGACTTGATCTCCTATCTAACATCTACCAAATTACTAATGAACCAACATGATTTGATAAAATTAAATTGGATAATCATCCAATTTCTTTACTATGATAATCATCATAGTAAAGAAATTTTCGTCAACGTTGACAATAATCGATCTTAATAAATCTTTATAAACACAAAATTTAAGTCACAATCAGCAATAAAGTATAATTGTACAGTAGTGTATACCTAATATTTAGTGAGCATTATCATCATCTATCACAATATTCATGATTCATTACGATAAATCTTTCAAAACATGTCATTAGTCTGATAGCAGAATACGATATAACGTGATAGATCAGTTTCAATCTCAATTATTATCCTATAGTTCTCATTTAAAAATCAATTTAAAATATCCAACTGCAAGAGTGCTGACTTTAATATTGCGAAATCATCAACAGAAACCTTTGGAACAAGCCTTCAGACTGAACCGCTCACCAGCCAAGGCCAGCGGTCACGGCAGGCCATGGTGCTACATAACAATAATAACTTCGTGCAACAAACATAATAATGTCGGAACTCTGATATCTAACTACCCAGCTAAATCATTGTGTTAGCATTAAATCATGTTAACGACTGTGAAACTGAAAATAATTCGTAATTGACGATATTACGCCATCTTCAAAAGTGAAGCAATAACTTCCAACGTCAGTGATTCGCCCGCTTGAACTAAAACATGGTAGGCCTATGCCTGGTTGTTATAATCCGAAATCGATGCCGAAATACTTTCGTCGGTGTTGTAACAGGTTATTTCAACGGAGCCATCGTTGTGTTGGTATAAATAACAGTTAATTTCTCGTGTCACGCTCCGTTAGGTCGCGTCGCGTGCCCAACAAGCTTCCTGGTTCGTTTCGACAGATTCCAATGCATTCAGCTATATTTTGACGTGTATCATAGAATTGGTTGAGTCCAAAAAACTCGGGCCAAAAATAGGAAAATCCTTTAGAGACCGACCTTCAATAACCTTCAAATTAACAACACGCTTACTTGCATCTAGATTGTTAAAGTAGAAGCAATGAAGTCTTTCGACTGGATAATGATTCTGCTTACGACTAAATATTCATGTGCTCAATATGCATTAGCTACATTAGTTAGATATTCCATTGGAGCTCACATCACATCATCAACGAATATAGAATCACTACTTTGCTCGTCGTTCGCAATTGGAAACATTCGTTCCACTCAGTCACATTCTACTGGCGGCGTTACATAAGAAAGTTGGTTACTATGAATGCAGGGCAAGCAACACGCGGGCGGAAGAGCCCACGGTGCGTGACCGACGATGGCATGCCCTCGTATCCGTTCTGCAGAATACACAACAGCCATACCGATCGATGTTTCAGCAAGCCAGTCCTTGATCAATGAAGGTATGTACACCCGGAACTAGAATGAGGTACCTACCTAAACTTTTTATCACAACTACTGCTTTAATGACATTGTTGCCTTTGAGCAAGTTTTTTTGCAATACTTCTCAAACAACTCATAAACCACTATTTGATAATTTGTTATGTAAAATAAATTAAAGAACCGTTGTTTATAAATTATGAATGTTTATTGTAGTAATAATAAGACTACATTGTTCATATTTGATTGCTGTCGTAGATGAATATTTTAGAAGTCAACAAGCATTATTAATCTTGTGTTAGTTTGCGATAAATAAATGCTCTGAGGTGTATATTTTTAGTATTATAGCGTTTACGACGACGTAGGCACATTTAATGCAAGTATAAATGAATATCCGAGTTGTGGAATTAAAAATAAATTTCTCAGAGAATTCAGGTCATCTGCAGTTTGGGCGGCAAGCTATTTCAATCTTTCCGTGCAACTGATTCCACGCATGAGAGACTGTGTAATATAGGAAATATATCTGTCTCATTTGCACCTTTTGATTCTGCATCTACAACTTGGTGTTTTAGTGTAGTCACAGGTGTAGCATCACCTCTTATTAGAGTATGAGAAGATATTATAACTACAGTCAAAGGAATGTCTGACGGCCTTGCATGTCTTCTAAAGTCCGTGACAAACTTTCCTTTATCACGAAACGTTTTAGTACCAACAATAGATAGATTAATAAAAACTACAAATGTTGTCTATAAAATGTACTCTTTATTTTATTTAGCTAAAGAAAAATGAACAATAAAGAAGTACCTAATCCATGTGTTAGAAGAAAATACAATCGTACTAAGTATATATTAAAGAAAACCGCGCAATGTACGCAGAACAATAACATTTTATTTAACAACAAAGAACCTGACACGATTGTTGTGTTTAATATGATGACTCTTTGTTCACTTCAGCTTGTATGCATCGACAATTGCTTATACAAACAGAAATTACTTGTTTTAGAGTAAATATAGGTACAAATCAAAACATCATATTAAAATTTTGTCTAATTATGAACTCATCGACACTGCACATATATTTCTTGAATACGTAACTTGTTTAAAAATAATTCACTTCTGCAGCGGAATAAAACGAGTTCGTATTATTTTTGTCGATGGCACTGAGAATCGGAGGCCTCGCAGGTTGTTCGTGTCGTGCTCATGAGGGCTTTGCGAGGTAACATTGACGAACCTTATAGGGACGGCAAACATTATAACTATGATAGTACCTAACCAAGGTATGTCAATCTAAGCCAAATTGCTCTTAGCAATCGATACCCTATCATCGTGTTCTGGATTGGCCAAATCATGGAAGACTGATGCTACAATGGTTATGTAAGCAAGTACCGGAAATCTTCAAACTAAATAACTTAATGAGAAATTGGAGTTTTGGTTGTTTGTTTTGTTGCAAGACATAACTTTCACTTCATAGGGTTCTACCAAATACTCTCGGCTTCTACATTTTATTCCAAGATCTTTTTCAACAGAGTGCAAATCTGAAGTATTGTTTACAACTACATAGTTTGTTAGTTACTTGTACATTGTCAAACCCACTCAAAACTGGTCTCAGCAAGCAGCCTACGCGTGAAGAGGAGTGTTTTCATGTCTACAGTTCAGATAGTTAGAGTATCCAATCTTGCTATTTCATTCAATGTCTTATTGAAAAGGTTCTGTAACATAATAACAATACGTCTAGAACAAACCAAGATATCTATTTCGCGAAATTATTGTAGTTTCACGTGTACTACAAGTACAGAACTGAAATTGAAAATTCTATATCTGTTTGTACTGAAACGTTCACCTTGTACTGACATTCGTCTCATTTCACGACCCTACTGAAGGGAAGGTTCAATCTTATTTATTGCGCACAAGTTAAAATAAAATTATCCCATCTCTACGACATAGCAGCATTAAAGCCGAGTCGACGAGCAAAACAGTGCCAGATATCTACCAACGAAAATTTAAAGAGACAAACTCGCTTTCCCCGCTGGCCGCGGCCCTCGGCTCGCTGGCTTGATAAGTGGCCTAAGGGCTCCCCCCTCACTCCGGTGACCTAGTTCCCTCCCTCGCCCTCACGATCTTTGTGCTGCCACTTGCACAACTCGTTTGATATCAGCTGGATGATAGTGTTGATTGGAGCATGCCACCTCTATTTCTGAATTTAGATCGAATTGCGAAAGTCAGTTTGTTGAATTCATTCATACAACTTACATAAAGTACAACATGTCTTTGATGGTTGCTGTCGCGATCATGGTTCTTCTTTGGTAATTCAGAAATCTGCTTTTACAACGTTTAAGCCAACATCGATAAAAATAAGGTCGTCGATGTTTTCTTCACTCTTTGTTTTTGTGACATATCAAAACATACCTGTCATGTTTTGTAAACATAAAACACTCAAACCACAACGCTACGGTATTTTGTCGGTAATTGCAAGTTCCACTTTAGATTGTTCTCGTAAACCTTACTGTTTCCCAGTCTCGAGCCTCGTGAAGGTCAACCTCTAATGGACATTTTACAGATAAAGTTTTTACGCTTCTATCTTCCGCTTCCATGATTGTATTTTGATTACAGAATGGTGGAAACTCTGAACTTATAACTTTAAAAATGAAAATTGATTCAAGGTCTCGAGGAAAATAACTTATTGTATCTTAAAATAAGAATATGATTTGAATGGGATATTGGGCATACAAATATTATAAATTAAATACACATAAGATAAACAGATTAAATGGATGCATCATCCGAAAAGGAATAGACATTGAATATGATGATTTTGATCACACAGCAAATAAAGCCAATGCTTGGATTAATAAAATGGCGTGTCAAATGGCTAATGTAGTCGAACAAGATCAATCGTCAAGGTCGACTATATCCAGGCTAACAAGTGCTAATGATTTTGAACATGATTCCAGAATTAGTTTATTTTCTTGAAATTAATCAGTTCAAGAAAAATTAGCTATTCAGTAGGCCGTACATGTGTAGATTACAATTAGAGAAAGATTGGGTACATCGATAATTTTGAATTCATGGAAGTTATTTCATATCATTGTAAACAAAACATAATAAATTATGATACTTTGACACTAAACCAAATTAATTATCCCTGTGTTGTCTCAGTCAAATCATAAAAAGTAAACACAAGGACAACACCAGTGAATTACGTATTCAGCGCAATGAAGTTGTAAATAGTAGTACGTGAAGTATACCTATTACAACCACTCACAATGGCTGCAAATCGTCTAGGTGACGATGACGTAACTCACTGGGAATAAAATAGAGTTGATTAACAAACCGGTCCGACACTGGCCACAGTTCAATTAACAACAAACGACCTATTAATATTGACATCTATTTGGATCCAATTGGCATCACCCAATAAACGGGCGAACTTAATATCCGGATGTTTGGTAAACTTAATAATATTGCTCAAATATTAAAAATACGAAATAAGATATGACTTGTTTCGAAGAAGATGACATTGAATATTTAGCATCAATTGTATGGTCCCAAACTTGCGATACAATCCAACCAGGATCCACCGTGACGATAATCTTAAACAAATAACAGAAGTCAGAAAACAATATTTATCTGAACCTGTGACCTATAATAAATATCGCATAAATATATTTAGTTTCAAGTTAAACACGTTTGATCAGGTTTAAAACGAGTATGCTTAAACAGGATTATCTGTCCATGAAAGGTTCACCTACACTTGTTACTCATCGTCTTGACTTGAGGAAAAACGTCCTTTTTGGCATTGAGATTGAAGGTATTTCATATTGAAAGTGAAGCTATATGAGACTTCTTATTAATAAGTATTGTTGAAATGAAAAACACAGAATAAAATGACTTCAATCATAGTCATAATAAATGGTTTTAGGACTTGGAATTCTGGCAATCTTCTAGTTACATAAATTCGCATTTATAACCACCTATTTAGATGGACGGCTTTTAAAACCACGTCTTACAATCTTAAAATTATCCCTAAAATAATGGTCTTTTAATGTCTCGCATCAAAGAGTTAAGACGAGGGTTCGAAATTTGGTTGATTTTCTATTCTACTTTTTCTTTAAGTAAGTATGTGGACTAGGAATCTTATATTTAGATGTATGATTTTTGACTATATTATCATGAGTATCTTTAAATCTAAATCACGATTTGATGAAATTTTCTCGATAAAAAAAATTATGAAATGAGCTCTAATTATTTACAATTTTCCTTGCTACCACGATGTTTTTACGATTTAGATCACGAAATTATTTCTAAAACATAGCAAATAATGATATCTAAACTACCCTTCAACCATATTTTAATTCATGAAGTAGTTTTTTTTTAATTCAAGAAAATGTGGTTTGGCGCTTACGTTGTTTATTTCCGAGCGCGCGCACAATATCGCCATCTCACATTTTAAGTACTTGAACTAACCATGTCTCTCTCTAACTTTGTATTGTCAGTGTCCAGTCGGACTTGTTCGACGTCGGACCTGTGAAGGATTTTTTAAAAAATATTACGAAAAAATATTACGGTCGTGCCACATTACAGGTACAGTACAGTATTTACAGTCCGCCGACGCCTATGATAAATAAATAAATATCCTTGGAAATTATTTTACACATGACTACCTGATCCCAAACTAAGCAGAGCTTGTACTATGGAAACCAGATAACTGATATTACTACATATACTACTTTTTGTTTGTAAATACAAACTAAATATACACTTAATTACACCTAGACTCGGGACATGCGGACATGTTCATGCACACAAATGCATGTCCTGGGCAGGAATCGAACCTACGACCTGCACTGCAGCGTGATTTTCGTTTGCTTTTCCTTGTCTTGTGTAATTTCTTTTCATCTCTTGTCATTTTGTGTCATCTCTTGTCATTTTGTGTCATCTCTTGTCATTTCATAGTTATTCGTGTCATTTCTGTAAAAACTCCCTATTTCGCTTACTGTTATATACTTGCAGCATGGTCTTGGGCCGACAGTGGGAATACATTGCTTGTCAAAACAATGGAGTCGCTTTATTGCGTTTGTTGTAGGTATGGATGGGCAAGTAATAAATATATCATACATCAATAAATTATCGTAAAAAATAACATTACAGATATGGATAGGAAAATGTTTGTCCGTCCTATTCAATCTATTATATTATAAACGAAAGTAACTCTGTCTGTTACCTTTTCACGGCTAAACCGCTGAACCAATGTTGATGAATTTTGGTATGGAGATAGACTGGGTCTTGGCGGAGAACATAGGCTACTTTTTAGGGTTCCAAAGGGTGCTAACGGGACCCTATTACTAGGCCTACGCTGTCCGTCTGTCTGTCTGTCCGTCTGTCAGCGCGGGCTGTATCTCACGAACCGTAACAGGTAGAGAGTTGAAATTTTCACTGAATGTGTATTTCTGTTGCCGGTGCAGAACAAATACTAAAAATATAATAACATTTAAAAATAAATATCAAGTCTCAAACTTGATATTTTTGATGTGTTTATTCTACGGTGGTACGGAACCCTTTATGTGCGAGTCCGACGCCTTCAGATCTTATGAATGTTTTCTTGAAATAAATATAGTGTATTTTAAGTAATTAACTGGCCAACCCTCAGGTCCTACCTACCATGTTAGGATCTTTTTCGTTCTAGCGGGTGTAAACCGTGATTTAACGAGTTAATGTGATAATTTTTGTATTTAAATTATTCAATTCAATGTATTTGTTTCAGACATAGTCCAATATTGATTATTAAAATTATTATAATTTCACAATAAATATAAAACAATAAATAAAAGTAAAATTAAATTAAAAAAATATATATATTTATTTTTATTTTTCATGTTTTATCATTAAAATACAATATAATATAACATAAATTAAAATAAAATACAATAAAATAAAAACCTACCCCTAATTAAACAAATACCGTCCGCGTGGGATACTGGCTGCATGTCCTCCCTGTATTCAAGCTGTTCCTGTTGTCAAGCTAATTTTTTGAGCAAGGAAAGAGCCAGCCCTCTTGTCACCTGTGGCGGTAACCAGTCTAAGGGTGATTTTGATAGATAAAAAAATAAAGATAAAAAGATAAACAAAAAATAAATGCATGGTTAAATCAATAAAATTAATAAAAACTGAAAATTTAATTAAAAAAAATATTAAATATGGTAAAAAAAATATTATGACACCGCTGATGACTTCATGATCGGCATCGAAGTTAAGTACCAAAGTATTCCTTTGCCTACGAAACATGAAAAAGATACTCATATCCGGCAGTCAGTCACTGACACAGAGTATGTACATTTTTACCCGACTACGGTGGGCGGAGGGTTATGATTTTTATGATTTTAAAAGGTGCACTGGGACATATTATTTTAATTGTACGAATTAAACAATATTGTTCCTTCAAAAAATAACTATACTATAGTCTACTCCATAGCTGTTCTGTCCTAGCTAAGCGAGAGGGATATATCCTTCGGCAGCTCACGCGACGCTAGCCACACCCCGAAACTAAAATTCATTTTTTTCTTGTATCGTCTTAAACAGGTTTAGTTGCCTCTGTAAGTATATTTAGAACACCATTTTTTGTTTCCACAGGGGTTTGACTCCAAATACATATAGATAGAGCTTTTAGATTTGGATTCTGAAATCCAGAATCATCGTATCATCACGGCACCAACTCATCATTAAAATTATAATGATGATGATGCTGATTATAGTCATTTGAAATCGTCAAGTCTATCAAATCAGAAACTCGCAATGCAAATTATGGCAATCAACAAAGAAACAGAATGCAAAAAATAAAGCGATAGCTGTGTCAGATATTCTTTATCGTGGCAAATAGAAGCTGAATTATCACCTTCTCTCACATCTAAACAACCTTCAATGTCTAAAGGGCTTACAATGTCTAAAGGATCTAAAACGTCTACAGGGTCTACGTCTAAATGTTTCTAATCTAATTTAGTTAGTTTACATCATGTTTGTTTAATTTTAGCAATCAGGAGACACCTGCGCCCACCCTAGTGTTCAGAACGCGTAGGTAATCTAAACAAATTATCTTTCATGTGGTATAGTTGCTCTGCCGTCTCTCACTCGACGGGAGAGCGGATAGCGTTGCATTGGTATAAAGATATGTCGTCTATTTATAACTGACGAGTAATGCAGCCGTGCGGACGCATCACAGCAACTTGGCTTTTGTCGTGTCTCTTGATTTTGAATGTTTTGTACGCTGTACGTGTACAATGAACGTGAATATCGTAGAGAAACATGCGAGGCATTGCAAAACTTTATTTTGTAAGTTACAGGTGTTACATCTACGCAGATTTTAGGACGGAATAATTTTGTCACTATTGATAAGCATTGTACCTATACACTATTGTAGCAATAGTGCTTTCCTACCTATATTCACTGTGCTATAGTGGGCCTAAAGTTTGATATTAACGTTTGATATTCTGAGTAAGTTTTGTTTTTATTTTGTCTGTGAGTAAAATATTGAAGTAAGCAAGCAGATAAATAAGTACCTACCTATTTACACATAATCATCACACAGTCGTTAACATAAGGAAGTGAAACTTTAGTCTATGAGTGACGTAACGTATACAACAAGTTTTTTTTATTTCAACTAGCTAGGCAATGTTTGAGGAAATGTGATAGTAGGTAGAGGCAGTAAAATTTATAAATAGGTACCTACATAAATAGAAGAACGTTAATAGAAACAATAAGTAATAGAAGAGGAAATATGATTGGCCATCTCATACGACACGACACCTTTATAAAAAAACATCTTAGAAGGCAAGATATCGTGGAAGTGGAACACCAAGAATAAGCTACAAGAGTCAGATTAGAGAGGTCAGTCGGTGTCATATCATTAAGGAGGTAAAAGAGACTGCCCTAGATAGAGAAAGATGGAGAGAACTCCATCAGCTACACTGACAAGGGTCGGAGATTGAGATAAGAAGAAGTAGTAGTTCTAGTCGAAAGAGAGAGAAGTCGTAGTACGAATTTGTTTTGGGACGAAGAGCAGCTGGTCTACGATTGAAATAGCTAACACACTGGACCGCAAAGAAAACGGGTCGGTTAGAAAACCTTCAATATCTTCAAAAGTACCTGACCTAGCTTTATGAAATAAACACTAAATTAAAGAATATTTTAATGTGCTTAAATGAAAACAAAAAAACCAGCCAAGTGCGTGTCGGACTCGCACATAAAGGGTTCCGTACCACCGTAGAATATAAACGTTAAAATATAAAATCTTTATTTTTAAATTTAATTTTAATTTTACTATTTGTTGTTGTAGCGGCAAAAGAAATACACATTCTGTGAAGATTTACCCCCTTATTCATAGAGATTTTGCCCAGTTTGCAATGGTTATGAAAGCCATTTTTAGGAACAAATGTGATTTGTAACTCCACTGCTGGTCGATTATAACTTTCTATGAATAAGGGGGTTAAACTCTCTACCTATTACGTTTCGTGAGATACAGCCCGCTGACAGACGGACGGACGAACGGACAGACGGACAGCGTAGGCCTAAGCCTAGCATAAAAAATAAGAAGATAAAAAGCTGAATTGAAGCTTTTTATTTTTAATAAATGTAAAATAAATAAAATGTTATAGAAGATATTATTGAAGATTTTCTTTCTAACCGACCCTTTTTCTTTGCGGTTCAGTGTAGTTCAAAACATAAAAGACTGGTAAGTTACTTAAGTAATTTATTTGTATTAGTAACCTATCCTCTAGTAATTTATATATGTTTAAGTATTCGTAAATTATTACAATATCTTTGTTTGTATAAGATTGCCTGGTACAGATTACTGTACTATTAGTGATAAGGCGGCCCATTTTCCAGTTTCTTGTGTTAATATTAAAATTATTTTTTATTATTTATTTGTTTATAGTGCGGTGGAACAATAAAGATTTGTCTGTCTTAAATTTCATTTCACAAACTAGCACTTCAGTTAAGTAAATCGAAATAAACGTTGACAAAAAGCCCGTTTCGTTATTCCCTTTTACTTTTATGTTATCTTTTTCTTTTCTACTTATTCGGGCTCTCTATATGTAACGAACAAGACAATACTAAGACAATCTCATTTAATATTCACTAAAAAAGGATCAGGACAAGAATTGGAATGGAACACAGGGCGAGTCAATTGGAATAATTTATGTCCAAATTAGAATTCTTCCGTTCAAGTAAAAATCCGAAGCCTTGCATGTTATTTTTTTTGCTTCGTCCAAAAACTGATTGGGCCGCGTCGACACAGCCGGTGCGTACGGCACGGACCACGGTGCATCGAACGCAGTGAGAGCGGGGTTATTGACCCAAGCGCCATGTGCATTAGATTTTAAACAATTTTCTACTTAATTGCAATACTAATAATGAAAATGAATAGTGGATTAATATTAAATAGATATCGCGTAGACAAAAACACATTCACAGTCACTATTATGTAGTGGTGAATGTTCGTTAATCGGGGCGCTAAACCTTTAACAGATTGTATGTAGTAGGAACCCATTGTTACTTCGTTATAAATAGGTTTTTAATGTACTAAGGTGGTATTCAATATTCATTCGCCTCTGCTAATTAATAGTTGGTACCTACTATTACTACTGCTTATGCTATTAGGAAACGTACCCATACTACGTGACCCGTTTAGGGGGGGAGGGAAGGTCTTCCAAATACCCCGCTTGGTCACAGGTGCGGGGAGGGGGGCTTAAGTTTTCGTCACGTAGTCAATATCCTCTAGGGAAATCTCGCGCTTTTTCGAGCTATATCCAAATAATAATTCGCAGCGTATAGCGCTTTTTGAACTCACAGTGACGCCAATTTTTTTTTTTTTACTTTCTGTTTGCAAATAATGACTTAAAACCATATTTATGAATTACCTACTACGTGAAAACTAGAGGGGTCTTGGCATATACTACGGGTGGTCACCGAGGGGGGAGGGGGGTAAAATCTTGTAAAAAATGGGTCACGTAGTATGGGTACGTTCCCTTACTTGTTCTAGCCAGGTAGGAACCTACTTACAGCAAATGTCAAAAGTAATTTGGTGGCAAGGTACCTATATGAAATGCCTATTCTCTTCTATCTCTTGTAGGTAGACTTTCTTTATATCCCAAGGTTAGCCCTTTTCGAGCTCGGGCTCGAGCGAGATGCCGGAGCCCTTCTTTGCCCGCCGCGCCCTTTAATTCCATTTACATCCTCGCGCATGAACGACATACTACCTACATAGTAGGTACCTACCCAATTAGATAGTACCTAGTGTTAAAATAACCTCTCCCTTGTGGAATCAAACACAGTACACCTTCTTGTAATATCGTTTACTTCCTTCTTTCTCATTAATTCACTTACAGTAGGTACTTAACTCTTAGTAGAATCGCTATAACTTTTATAAATCAATTACAACTTCTTTGCCAACAGCCTACTCTGAAGTTTGATGGCGGCCATAGCTAGTTAATGCCAGACCATAGAGATTACAAACCTAGACTTACTTTTTCTTTTTGGTACGTTTGGATATATTTTTAGTTAACTTTAGTCAAGTATCAATCGGATACATAACACCAAATCCATAAGTAATTCCAATAATATTAAACATTGATAGCCATTATAGAAACAAATGACAACATAATACTGGGGATGCTAACAGTCGGCCATCCTGAAATAGGGATGTCCCCATACCTAAACATTCCGGCCATCAAACTTCTTGTATGTCCTCATACACAAAACTCATCTTAAGTTAACTTTAATGGTATTATACAAGTCAACAAATGCCCGAATGATATTACTAAGTAAGTTAACATAATACTATTTCCCAGTTTTACAAATTTTCATCAAACAAAATAAAAACAATCAATTAAATGAATTATGAGCCTAAATTCGTTACAAACCTTCAAACAAATACCAAAAATTATCGTAAATTCTGATAACAACCAACTATAATCATTTACTTTTCCTTAAGTAAGTTTAATGCACAAAAAGTAATCAAATTAAAACAAATTCAACTGATGAGGTCGGCCTCCTGCATCACTAGGTCAGTCGTAGAAGGTTAGATACGTACAACATGTATTAACCACCGATCAAATTATTTCTGTCATAAATTTTGACTAACACCATCAAGGTTATTTGAACACCACTTGCCATCGTTGTCTTCGGCCATCGCCATGATCAGTCAATCAAGAATGTACGAATACCGCTTGCCTCTCCCAGGCTACGGCCACCTTCGTGATCAGTCAATCAGGAATATACATACGGATACCGCTTGCCTCTCGCAGGCTACGGCCACCTCCGTGATCAGTCAATCAAGTATTTACGGATACCGCTTGCCTCTTGCAGGCTACGGCCATCTCCGTGATCAGTCAATCAAGAATATACGGATACCGCTTGCCTCTTGCAGGCTACGGCCACCTCCGTTATCAATCAATTATCAATACACGGATACCGCTTGCCACTATCAGGCTACGGCCATCTCCGTCATCAGTCAATCAATAATATACGGATACCGCTTGCCACTATCAGGCTACGGCCATCTCCGTCATCAGTCAATCAATAATATACGGATACCGCTTGCCTCTTGCAGGCTACGGCCACCTCCGTTATCAATCAATTATCAATACACGGATACCGCTTGCCACTATCAGGCTACGGCCATCTCCGTCATCAGTCAATCAATAATATACGGATACCGCTTGCCACTATCAGGCTACGGCCATCTCCGTCATCAGTCAATCACTAATATACGGATACCGCTTGCCACTATCAGGCTACGGCCATCTCCGTTATCAATCAATCAATAATATATGGATACCGCTTGCCACTATCAGGCTACGGCCATCTCCGTTATCAATCACTCAACATTATACGGATACCGCTTGCCTCTTGCAGGCTACGGCCGTCTCCGTTATTAATCTATCAGTGATACACGGATACCGCTTGCCACTTGAAGGCTACGGCCATCTCCGTTATCAATCAATCAGCAATTCACGGATACCGCTTGCCACTATCAGGCTACGGCCATCTCCGTTCAATAGCTTTTGTCCCTCTTAATAACCGAACTGCTCATCGGCATAATTTCTTATATCAGCTCTCCAACCTAGGACTAGGTCGTGGAAGGACGGACAAGGATCTGAGGATTATTTTCGAGGATCTTACCAAATCAATTGTACTATATATTTTTTTTTTATTAATATTTATTTCTTAGTATTATTATATCACTCGTATCATAACATTCACTTCTCTAGTCTACGTACTTAATATTGTTTAAACCCGATAATTATATTTTCATAATAATGTTTTCGTATTCGCAATTAAATATAATCCACACCATTATTCAGATAACTTCCATCACTGTCTATTACCTGATTCGTCATCTTAATTTAAATTCGCATTTATAATTGATGAAGTTTGCTAATATTTGGTAACTTCAAAGTTTATCTTTATCACGGCCGAATACTCGAACGCAACTCAAATTAAATACATGCTTAACTCTGACGTGCCACACAAGATATGACAAATAAGGCGCGGCGCGGGCGTTTTGAACTGCTAGGTGGAACTTAACTATGTGAGCAGCCTTTGAGCACTCGGCCATCAAACTCCAATTCTTTTCATGTTAGGTTTTTATTACTTATTACGAACATATCCTTCTCCATAATATGAATTTCTTGTAATATTACGCATCCAGATTCTCTTTTAAGACATATAGCAATTTTACTACTACTACTGTTCCTTTTTTTTTTTTTTAATACATTTTTTTTTAAGTTTATTTTATTTTTAAACAATGCAATGTTTCTATAATGACGAGTCTCAAATGTTCGTGGTTAAATACCAAAAATTAGGTGCTAATCTATTAGCAATAATTTATGGATAGAAATAATCTTCTTCCTTTTATCGTATGGTTAGTGGCCAACCTAGTATCAGAGTTGTACAAGCCGCCCGATGGCCTTTGACCTGGCTTAACGACTGCCTAGATAACAACAACCGGGACCAACTTTTAAGTGCCCTCCGAAGCACGGAGACGCTCAGTTCAATTGCCACTAAATGGTCACCCATCTCTGCCTGACCTTGTCAAGCGTCGCTTAACCTCCGATCGTTTACCGATCATCGATATATATATATCGATGTTACCGATCAGTGATTGCAGCTGGCTATGAGTGCCTCTATAGAAATAATAACTTGCCATATTAATTTATTACAAGAAAAACATAGTTGGGGTGTCTGAGGTTTTTAGTTATCTAAATAACACCTTGTATAAGCTGTATGAGAGATACTGTTCACTAACACTAAATTGCGATACCTACTTATCATTTTATCAGCATATAAAATTGCGCTATTTTCAAAAATTTATGGGTTGTTTAATCTTTCGGTTTCAACTTTCTTATTCGGATAGGTATTCTGCGTGGATTGACTACAGTGATCCTGCTCATGACCTATTTTATGACAGTTTCCACATTTCTTTATAGGCTTAGGACACTTCCACGATGTGTGCCCAATCTCAGAACAATTGTAGCATTTTATATTCCTGAATCTTTCATCTGGACTGTCAAACTTCGGTGTAGTTTGAATTGAGTGACTTTGATCCAATTTGTTCGTGTTCAGATGGCGTTTTGTCTGACTGAGGCCTCTATTAGAAATACTTCTTAAAAACTTCAGTAAGTCATTCGGTTCTTGAAAGTTCGCACCTTGTGCGTTCACTCTTATGTTATTGTCATATATTCCATGTATAATACAGTCAGCCGCATTTTTGCCTCCAATACCGCAAGCATTTACCAAGGTCAACTTATCATAATAATATTCCTCTAGCGATTCTTCGCGGCGGCTCTTTCGTTCTAACATTTCAGTCAGTTTATCGCCGTAATTACGATCGTCTGGGAAGGTACATAATATCTGTTCCTGCCATTCCTTCCATGTAAAATCAACAGAACGCAAACCTTCATACCAACGCTTAGCCAATCCGGACAATTTTGGTAGTGCATAGTATATTATTTGTTTCTGCTGCCAATTGTAAATGGACGCAGTCTCGTTAACTTTGCGAAGCCAATCAGTGGCAGTTTGATTTTTCGAATTAGGGTCGAAAGTCGGAATAACATTATGCGCACCGGTAAACGTACTATGATAATATTTGTCACCTATCACTTTCATAAACTTTTTAATAAATGTTGTTTCCGCTGGTGCTTTACTGTTACGTATTCGTGTAGTTGATCGCGAGTGTGTTTGACATGTCTTGGATCGCGAACGAGAGTGACAAACCTTCGGCCTAGACCTTGACGATTGGGTCGGTGATTGACGTCGTTCCTTTACAGCGGGCGAACATGATGATGCCTTCGAATAAGAGCTCGAATTACTTGAACTACGACGACGTCGATTAGGATTTCGTCCATGTTCTGGGTGTTTCTTACGATATTTCGACGGTTTCGTTTGCCGTTTACATATCTCAGTGTTACGTTTCCTATCCCGGCCGCGACGTGTATGAGACTCGGTGCCCTCGGTGGTAACGCTCGAAGACGCCGAACACGGTGTAGTACGGTGACGTCGACGTATTGATTGTGATCGTCCACGCTTACGTTGTTTAAGTAGCGTTGTATCCATTATCGGGGGGGTCTGTGTACCCGACTCACTTTCATCAGACCGAACCATAATAATTATATTTCTGTTAGGTGTAGATCATAATTAATTACGTATTTTATCATGATAAAAACCATAAGTAAAAATAATAATAATACAGGATAAGTCAATAGGTGTAATGGTAGGAATCGGGTGGGTAAACAGAAAGAACATTATTAGAATAATAAAGAAACATCATTATGCGCCACGAATCTGTCGTAAATACTTATTAAATTTTAACTCTGTGGCGTGATAATTATCTCAGTCATGGTGTAAGAATTTATTAATCACATTGAACATATTTATTAATTCCATATTCCATCGACCACCAGTAGTTACCATCTATAGGTATCTCGTTTACAGCAATCGCAGGCACACCAGAAAATCAATTCATGTCCCGCACGGATCCATGTAAATTGAAACCAGTAGCAACGGGAATATTAAAAGGCATCATAGCTGTTTATTAATTAGTAATAAATAAAAGCTTTTTTAAAAAAACCCTCAAAACATAGATAGCGTTTGTATGAATGATAGTATAGTAGTATAGTAATGATAGTACCATTGTAAGATGACAACTTATTATAAGCGATCAGCATTGTGGTGCCATCTGTTAATTCGTGCCACAAAATATTGAGTCCCGACTAAATCCTTCTTTTTTTTTTTTTTTTTTTTTTTTTTTTTATCAGTGTGTTAATTATAGATGGCGTAAGAAGGTACCTACTAATTGATGACACTATACCTACCATTGTAAGTTGACAACTGTGGTGCCATCTGTTAATCGATGCCATAAAGCATTATTGATTATTGAGCTGCTTACAACATAGATGGCGCAAGCAGTGTTGTGCTTAGATATTAATTCATACAAACACAATGAAATAAAATCCCCACAGCAATAGGTAACAAATCATTAAAATAAAAACAGGCGGGCATGCACATAACAAAAACACTGTGAATATAAGTATCCTCCATGTTAATAACTTACTCAAGTCGAACATAAGTCTGTCACGGAATCGCCAATAGATACCTAAAAGGTATCGATTCATCCTCACGACACACACTGACACAGCTTCCTATATTGAACTCGAATAATTACTCAGATTAATAACATAAATATCACTTTAACATACCTGGTCAAGCGGCGGCAGCGTGATAAATACGTACCACTTCGGATTGTTAAAATAACCTCTCCCTTGTGGAATCAAACACAGTACACCTTCTTGTAATATCGTTTACTTCCTTCTTTCTCATTAATTCACTTACAGTAGGTACTTAACTCTTAGTAGAATCGCTATAACTTTTATAAATCAATTACAACTTCTTTGCCAACAGCCTACTCTGAAGTTTGATGGCGGCCATAGCTAGTTAATGCCAGACCATAGAGATTACAAACCTAGACTTACTTTTTCTTTTTGGTACGTTTGGATATATTTTTAGTTAACTTTAGTCAAGTATCAATCGGATACATAACACCAAATCCATAAGTAATTCCAATAATATTAAACATTGATAGCCATTATAGAAACAAATGACAACATAATACTGGGGATGCTAACACTAGTAAGTACCTAATACCTAACTACCTACTTATTTACCAAAGAAAGACGAAAAGTCAGGTGCCGTCATAGAATTAATACCTACATATACCTACCTACCTACTGTCAATATACATAGGCATAGGTACATAATGGGTGCGTTGCGGGGCGGGGCGTAATTCCTAACTATACTAACCTAGGTAGGTACCTATATTACTATAACTTTAAAATACCTCCGTGAGTAGGAAGGTATTACAAAGGCCTTTTATCTACGGTTGGTGTCTCAGTGCCCACAATTATTTTTTTTACTTGAATGTCCTTCTCTATATACTTGAATGTACTTCTCTATATAATACCTTCTCTAGTATATTTTTGAAGGTAACGGTAAAAAATCCGGAACGAACCAGCAATCAGCACAAAATACCTAATAGGTAGGTAAGTACCTAAGTTTTCTTGGCATTGATTCGTATTTTAACGACATTGATAACAGCTTCTGAAGTTGGCTATGAAAAGCAATAAGATTATGGAAAGTAGCCAATGGAAATATACCTACAATAAGTAAGTAAGTAGGTACTAAAGATACCTACTGAGGTACAATACCTACTGTGGTACAATCACGGCGAAAATAAATAAGCGCGAGTCTCCTCGAGCAGGCGCGGGGTACTTGAACAAGGGTATCTCGAAATGATTTCACGTAGAGAAAAAATATGAATTAAACTATCAATAAAAATAATTTAAAGTACCACTAGACTTTACCTGAAGCTCCTTATTCTTGTTATCTTTGAGAGATGCTGCTCTGATAACACCAGCTTTCCATCCCCATTCGGAAACTTTATTCACGTTAATTTTTGTCACACCACTCACAGCAAGAAATCGTTTGCCAACTAAATCTTCACGGAATTTATAAGCCATAACGAACTACACAATCACATTATTCACATTAAAAACTACACAAACGTCAAGAAACCCAGCGTTAACGCACTACACGTCACACTCTTCGTTGAGCGAAGGGAAACTACGTGGATAGAAAACACAAGAAACCTTTCTGCGGAACGTACGTGTTAACCGTACTGAGTAACGAATGTACCTTGTCTCTTACCGGACCGTGCGCAAACACCACTTCTCAATTTAGTCACATTATAACGAAACTGGTTATAAGTTTACTGAATTAAAATGTCAGCGTATTGTTTACTGTTTTGGTAAATCAAGGGACTTTTAAATTTATTCGCCTATTCAGGTCATTTTACAAGAACGTAAATTTTACGTTTGAGTTTTTAAAGAAAAATACAGATGGCAGTGTCTTTCACTTTAACATGGAGACCGCGACTGAGGGCGAATAAATAATTTATTATTGCATGTGTTCAGCCTCATGCAACAATAATACAATCAAGTTATTAATGCCTATGATATACCAAGTTTACGTTTAGTAGGTAAGATTCCAATTCAATTACCAGAATTTTAACTTACAATAAATTAATATAGATGGCGTTGGCTGTATTTAAGTATTAGGCCTAGGCCGCACCGCGGTTATATCCGCGCTGTTAAAACCGCGTTAAATCTGTGTCCTATGGAATCATATGAACCTATCCGCACTTGCGGTTCATATGATTCCATAGGACGCGGTTTTAACAGCGCGGATATAACCGCTGTGCGGCCTAGGCCTTAAAATAATAATACCTATCAACTCGCAAGAAGCTTGCTGCTGAGATACCTAGGTAGGTAGCCGGCTATCGATGGGTTGATTAGATTTTTCGGAAAAAAGTCGCCGTTCAGATAAACGTGACGTGCGTTATTGTATTTATTGGTGAACGGCACGGGTAGGTACCTAGTGTCCGGCGGGCAGTTCTTTGGGTGGGACTTGGGAGAGTGTTTGTGTATGGCTTTGATGAGAGAGACTCCATGGTGTGGGATGTGTACCGAGTCCATCCATACATTGCACAGCGTGGACCCACATCAGATGACTAAGGACGGACAGAGAGAATACCTACAATACAGTGCTTTATGCACAATCTTGCAAGTACGTCAACGAATAGAGTCTGGCACACGAAAGTAGAACCTGAGATTTATTGAAACTTTTTATATGGCAACTTTTTATAAATGTCACCCGGCATAAATAGTTACTAGAACTAGTCTTGATACTTTAATAATATCTATATAGCGGTTCATTATAAATGTATTGGATGGCTCACTAGAAATAGAATTTTTAGTTTCTGATTATGTTATGACTCATAAAATAAATTAATATTTAAATAATTAACTTTTTACTTTTATTTCTATCTACAAGAACATGAATGAAGCTTAATGTCTATATAAGTCTGGCACACGAAAGTTGATCCTGAGATCTTACTATTCTTTGCTTTCTATTTTCTCTTACTATTTTTCATTATTACAATATGGGTATCAAATTGAAGGCCTTGATGAGCACATTCCAAAACTGTAGAATTTTTAGGCATAATTTAGCATAGGTACACATACATAGGTGTAGGTACCTAGCTCTGTATTTTTTTCCTGTCCGTTCGCACTGTGACATGTATGGATAGCCTTACGAATTGGTATTGATTTGGTTGGTTGCTGGCGGCGAACTGTCACTGTCAAATCAAATTGAGTCAATTTCAAATCCATCATGGCGCACTAGACTTTTTCGTCGGGCGGTTGTGTTTTGCTATTATTTGTATTGTGATTGAGTGAAATTCTCATATGTGACTACTAATATGATATCTTCGATTATATCCCGGCTGGTCATGTAAGTACATTTTTACCCTTTTCGCTGTTACGATAATTCCCAATAATTCAAATCGTATCCTTTGTCATTGTACATTTTTATGTACATACATTTTCTGGTTTTCTGTGAACGTCTATATGCTGCAAATTAGAACTAGACTGTATAAATATTTATAATTAACGTTATACCTACGTTGTATGTGTTGCTTATAATTATACAATTTTATAATAAACTAATCAAATCCATAACATATCAAACATATTGGCTGCATTGTTGTCTGTTGGTTTATCTCAGAAATTCTTTCTTTGTCAGGCAATATTTCTTAAAATATTATTCAGTTACCTAATATCCTATTTCCATAATGTGAATAAATTATTACCTAAATGTTTTTAGGAAATAAATTTTATTTCATAATAAATTACCAACTATGAACTTGCATTATTTTATTTTTCTGATTCATTCCATTGTGTGAAAACAGTAAAATAAATAAGAACAAGTATCTCACGAGCCATACAGAGTTGAAATTTTCATAGAATCTGTATTTCTGGTGCCGCTACAACAACACATACCAAAAATAAAATAAATTTTAAAAACCAAAGGGGTCCCCATACTAGAAAGTTGATATTTTTGCCGTTTTTATTCTACGGTGGTATGGAACCCTTAAAAGCGAGTCCGACATGCACTTGGCCGGTTTTTATTGACACCCATACATAAGAGAGCCCAGCTTATGTTGGAAACATTACCTTAGATGTGACTGTGTGTGACTGTACCTTCTATCTAAATGTATTTTATAACATACATTATTATAAAAAATCTGCATGGTTGCATAAGGGCCGTCAATTGGATGCATATTTTCAGGCATCAGTGAAACTGAAAGTCTAGGTAACAACATCAATATGAATTATGAATATCATACATAGGGGTGTACAAACACAAAATGATGTATAATGGCAAATTAATACAACATTTAAACATATTTCTTTTCTTTAGGACAATTCAGTGGATAACATTTATTTATAAGTATGAAGAAAGAATATGCAAATCAAATAATAAAACAATAAACTATGTTTTAATAAAAATCACCCAATAATCCCCCACCGATATCTTGCAGTAGGGTGAAAACGCTGGCAGCATTGCCATGGCAATGCTGATATGCTAAGCAAAATAGATGCCAGCGGTCAGGTTTATATTTCTTCATTGATGTGTAAAACTAATAGTCTATACATTTGTATACCTCTATAGGTAATATAGGCATAATTAAATGTTTACTAGTCAACTAATTTTTTGTTTTTAATCTTTATTCACATTTAGGTCACAAGGGCATATAAAATTGTAATCTATGTTCATCATTCATGATATACCTACTGGATGTGAAGTAACTTCTCTAACAAAGGGAATTACAACATCCTCTTTTTAATGTGGTTATTTATTAATAGCCTCTACATGGTTTCATTAACATTTATTACTTAATTCTTATTGTTATCATTTCATCAAATCTTTCTAACACTAATTCATTTATTTTTATTCATCAAATCTACTCTTGTTATAAGCTAATCCCCAACTGGCAATCTTCCAAGTATCATGATTTTGGGTTGGGCTAACCATCCTAAAATTTGGCAACATTACAACATCTGTATGCCTTTTATCATTCTTTTCACCTTCAGATGCTGACCAGCTTTCTTGTTGAATAGTCGTTTTTGATTTCCCATTTAAATAAACCAGTCGTTCTAAACACTAGACAGTGTGCTGTGTTACTCAAGATTTGGAAGACTCAACTTAGTACAATAATAGAACAGTCCCGTAACTTAATACGTCCTGAACGTGGAACAAAGAAGCGGCCTCAACGGCGTTGCGGAATTCGTCACTAGGGTATCCCGATGCACTGCCGGGTGCTATTTTCGGCAGTGCTCGGCCATTCGCCTCTGGTGTGCAGTGAAGAAATGGTTTAGTCTTGCGCTCGCTGGCCGCCGCGCTCTTCTATGCAATACAACTTACAAGTGAAGTGCATTGACACCTAACTGTAGAGTGATTCATTTATCGACAATCGGTCTTCGCAAAGAGTTATTAGTGTCTGTTCCGAGTGCGCTCGTTCTGTTCGCGCCGTGAGGAGGTCGTATACCTTGACTGCTACGTATTATGTTCTTATTGAGACCACATGTCTTGCCATTTAAGGTGTAACCTCGGCTGTATTACGTGTACCTTTACCCAGATTCGCTGGTGACACGTTTTCGCATCGTTTTTAAATGTCTTCGCGAACGAAATTGGATATAAGAATAACTATTTATTACGAGGATCATGTAGTTGTGATTTATATTTAACTGACGGTATGTAAATACTAACACAACTGTAAGCTACTTTTGTAAATATACCAACGATGACTTGAATCAGTGTGTTTATTTTTGTATTTCTTATGCAGAAATTGAAATATGATACATTTCAATGGCATGTGCAGTGGTTAGACAGTCCTCTCAAGACAGGATAATAACTTTATAATATTGACAACATCAGGATAAGTTCGGCAATTAGGTAATACGGTTAATATAGGAGTGAGGATGGCTGTAACGACTCATAATAAGATGGACCCAGCACCTCAATATTTAGACTTATAAAGGCTTTTTCCCATAATTTTGTGTTGCGTTTTATACCTGATTCCGATAAAAGACTATCCGAACTTAATTATTAGCTTACCCAACAGATACACTACAGCTATATCCATTTAGTCCCTTACCTATCCATTCCTCGGTTGTTAATACGTACGTGCGTAAAGCTACGTACTGTATAACTGGGTTACTCTACCAAAATAACTGGCATAATTAACAGGCTGGCGTATGACCCGTAAATAAATTCGACTAATGAAACACAAATCCAATGGAGGTAAACGATTACTACACGTTTATAACTAAAATTGTATCCAGCTTTACATTTGCTCTACATTTCCTAGACAAATACATATTTTGCCCACATAACAATAGGAGATAAATAACTACAAAAGTCAAGGATTATACCATTTATAGACTTGACATTCAATTCAGACCTGCCTAACACACATTTATCTACTTATAGGTATGTAAGTAAGGCCATATTTGCAAAGCCTATCGTTTATAAATCAATATCTTAGGTTTCGCTCGCTCGTCCTACTAATATTATAAATGCGAATATTCAATAAACCCTGAAGTAATTTGAAATTGTAATGAACAGAGGCACGCTTGACCGATTCTTACAATACACAGGAAGTTAGCGTATTACCTTATTAGGGTATCTATTGATTTCTAAATAGAAGCATAAACTTATTTTTGTGTAGAATTGTACTGAACGTGTGTACACGATATTAAGCGAAACTGATTTACATTGTGAGATGCTGTGACGTAGGGTAAATTGCGCGTTTGAAACTGTCTTACTGTCTGGTTGTGTGAACAAAGAACATTATACTTACTCATTTGAGGTTTGTACCTAATGCTAAGGATACAGACACTTCACACTAAAATACTCACCCCTAAATTCATAGAGACGTAAGCCAGTTTACAATGGTTTTGAAAAGCGTTTTTAGGAACACATGTGATTTGCAATTCCACTGCAAGTCGATCACAACTTTCTATGAATTTGGGGGTTAGTGTATACATCGAGTGTCTACGTGTGTCGACCACCGCGACACCTTCTTACTGTTGTAGTGGGGGTGTCGATACACTGAGATACACTGTGTGTCGTCGTGTATCCTTAGCATAAGATCTATGGAGACAGCCGATAACGTGTAGCCGTATTGCAGATCCAGCAGTTCAATATTAATTAGGTTTCAGTGCTTCCAAAATCACGTTCAACCATTTTAATAAGTCACGAAGACAGTAAATTAACAATTGATAGCGTGATAAAAATATCTGTTAGACAAAATATCGTATCATTAGCCAAGTCAGCTACGCACAACTGGGTGTTACATCGACCCTGAAGAACGAAGCGATGCGATGCGCACGCGCCTTATTTGGTACACAAATAACTGTAGCCGATTGTATAGAAAGGATCAGCCCGTTTCATTTATCGATGTAACAGGATGCGCTCCACACGTGATCACGATACGTGATTTGTATATCGGAAAATCATAACCGGTTTTCATAAGTAAGCCATGGGATTGAGGTTGATTGAAAACGGCGGCCTATAGAATATTTATTTATTTATTTATTTATTTATTGGTTTACCAGCGCTTAATACACACTCACTTAGACTAAATTCTTACAATATTAAAACGCAATGTGTGACAAGCAGTTAGAGGTAAACACCGCTTGCTAACTGTGATGCTTACAAATCTACACAGTAATAGGCACGATATTTAAAAATACTTAATAATAATAATTCTTTTTTAAAGAAAACAAATCCAAAGGAAATAGATAAAAAGACTGTAAAACCTAACTAAGTTAATGATATGAAATTTAAATATAAAAAAAATAATAATAATAATATATAAAAACACCAAAAATAAAAAAAAAATAATACAATAAGCAGAATAACTAAAACAATGAAAAAAAACTAAACAAATAGCAGACAAAAAGTCAACACTGTGATGTGAACACTATGATATAACATGTTCAGTTCAGTTCTATCTATAATAATATTAGCCCTTTTAACATCCCACTCCTGGGCACGGACCTCCCCTCAATGTGAGGGGGATTCAGGCCATAATCCGACACGCTGGCCCAGTGCGGGTTGGTGGGTTTCACATTAGATTTGTTAGATTTTCTAAGACATGCAGGTTTTACTGACGATGTTTTCCTTAACCGTAAGTAAACCATATTAAAGATATGATTCGCACATAGATTTCAAAAATCCAGAGGTGCGAGCCGGGGTTTGAACCCTGGACCTTATGCTCGCAAGACGCGTGCTTAACTAATCGGCTATCAACGCTATAAGACAATAAGAGCCGCAGTTCTATCTATAGGTACAAAATCAGAACTAGAATCCGGCCTACTCGTTATCTTCTATTGTGGATCAATTTGATATGAGCAATCGGTGAAGTATGAACCTTTTATGAATTTAACAATAAAATAACCATAACTATATATGCTTCAGAGCTTCAGGTGGTTACGTTTGATATTACCTCCGATGAGTCACAAGGTTAACCTTTCGAAGCTACCAGCCAAAGGGTATAATTTATTCTACAAATCAAAATCTGTAACGAGCCTATATCTAGCCTTGCTAATACACAATCACGCGATAGGGTTACCGATTCTCCTTTAATTGCACGCAAGTTAAAGTGCATTCATTGTTGCGTTGGTGTATTTCATGCTAATAGATAATGCAAGTTGCCAGCCCTGCTAAACATCTGCTGAACAAAGGTCTCCTAACATCGCGTGAGATGTTTGGATTGGATGCACTGTCGACTGCACCGAAGGTTCTTGACCTATATGCACGGGAAGGTGTATTTTTAAAACGAGATTATAACCGGTTATTTCTCTACTAGTTTAGAAGATTTTATTGTGATCAAACCTGATTGGTTTCTAAACATTTTAGGGTTCCGTTGCGATGTCACTTAGTGTCTATGTATTTTATTCTTGAAACCTTAAATCAATGAACGTTTTCATACTCCATTGCTTTTTCCGCTTCATTTGGTCATTGATTTTACGTAATGTGCCACCGCTTCGGACTGCACCTATATTTATTCCATTTAGTTTATTTCTAGTATCATTGTTTGGGATAGTATTTCCTTATACATACAAGATAGTATAATCGTGACTAGCTAGGTGAGTGGTTTTAGCATAATCAACCGTAATCACGACTGGATAGACAATTCACTTATAATCCACTGCATGCGTTTACGCACAGACGGAAGCGAACCTACTTGCGGTATATTTCTGGAGAAACTGACACGGAATTGTTTAAATGTTCAGCGGATTGCATAAGATAGTAGTCAGCGGTGTTTTGGGCAGAATTGAGATCCATCGACCTATTTATTTTTGGATTTGGTATTAGAGGTTATGAAACCAAACTAACAGTACGCGGGATGCGTGTGCGCACGTTTCGCACGCATGGTGATCCAGTTTTTTTTAAAGCCTATAGTGTGTTCAACTTCGCTTGATATATGATATTGCTCCAAATAATCTATTTTTGGCCACCGATAAAAAATACTTGCATAATAACATAATAATTTGCCAAAAAAGTTTAAACAATGATTTATGTTCGAGCCTTTATTGGTAACTTGCTGCTTTGTCTTCTACAGTGGGTGTTGCTTTTGCAGGATGACATCACACAATTTCTTAAAACGGCTCTTATTGTCATATTGTAGTTGGGTAACATACATTACCTGTAAAAAATTGTGAGTCCGACTGTTGGGACATTCTAAATTAGTCACCGGTTTGCTCTGTTATAAATTTGTAAATTCGTATATAACAATGGGTTATCTAAACTTAATTTGAAATCCTATCAGACACACCTACACTGAGATGAGGATACACCAGGAAACAATACGAAGATCAGTAAAGAAAACAAACGCATAGGTTAGTTAGAGTAAAACAATGCTGATTGTTATTGCAGACTAAACTTATGTACAAATATATCAGGTATCTACATATCGTGCAACAGAATTGCAATTGTCTTGTTCATTTTTAAAGTCGTCCAGTGTAATAGGGATCCTCATGTGTAATCTACTTCTATGCGTCTGTAGGGATCAGGGTGGCTCATTCTAAATTGGTTAAGGCGCATGCCTTGCCGCCTTGTCACCCATTTATTATTTATACTCTGGATTGTCCAACCTTTGCATGGTTGCTTCCGTGGTGTTATTTCTTGTAGGTCTGAAATGCATCGTATTGTATTACACTAGTATGTCTATACCGGTATTAACTGAAACCAATATTATCCGAACCTACTTTCAGCGTTAGCAACTAACTCGTTAAAATTTTCACGCACTCATGCACTTTGCCGGAGGATGAACATTTAGCTTCATGTTGTAAAAATTTGTATAACTCGTATTGGTAACGTTCGCGTTGCTTTAACGAGTGACAATTTAAGTGAATTTAAAATATATTTCACACGTAAGCCAATGTTATTTTAATAACGTTTAGCATCTGTAGGCAATTCGTATGTACCGTTTGCAATCTGCCCACGCGCATTTAACTACTTTGCTGCAATAATCGCTGTAAATAATCACAAACCGGCTGAATTGACTCGAATTTCAAACCACTTGTAACCAATTGTGATCTTATGAAATGTTACTTAAACGGTTAGTCTCTAAAAATAAAAGTTAAAATCTCATTGCTAACAGTCAAGGTCGATGACTAAACCTTCATCAACTTTCAACCCAAATAGGGGTCCTATGGCCTTAGTTTGTCTGTGCACATTGATATTGATTTACAAGGCAGCTAATGGAACGCCAATCACGCCTAGATAGATCTTTATTCAATCAGTCTCTGCGATTCATGAAGCGTGCGCGTCTATTCTTACATTGACCACTCAGTGTACTCGGACAGACATTAATATACTAAACAACTCCAGTGAAAAGATATACGTCAGTGAGGCCAGATGTCGTGGATGTCGTATCCATGGCGGCAGGTTGCGCGACCGGTAACCGTGACGACAGCCCTCGCCTGCCAACGCTGAGCCTCGGACTGTCCAGCGTCCGACTCATTGTCAACAAGCTCGAGACGGAATACGCTCGTGTCACCGCGTCCAACACTTTCGAAACCGGCCGAGAACTCGTCAAATACGATCCGAGCATCGACGAGGGTTACGACGATTGCGATGACTCCCCTTTCGTTCAATCGAGAGGACAAGTCTGGAATCGATTCGCCGCGAACCTAGGAGTGGCTCTCTGTAGATGCATCCCTAGTGTCACTTTCGGGAATTTCGGTGTTTTGGCCGTGACCACGGGATTGTTCGCACCGAGGATGATGTCTTATCTGGTCGTGTATCCACTTTGCAGATTGGTATTCGGGACTCTCTACCCGGCTTACGCTTCATATAAAGCTGTTCGGACGAAGAATTTAAAGGAATACGTGAGTAAAAATCATTTTCTTTTATGTTTGTTCCACTTGAGCTATTAAACGACAATTGACAACATTTAGTACGAGCTACAAAAATCAAGTAATTGTCTAACACTAATTCATTTGCCGTGCGTTTAGTTGTTCTCCGTTTAAAAAAGATTGTAAATTTGTAATTTGCTGCAAATGGTTCAGTAAAGTACAACAACGGCCTTGGTACGGGCGTACGCTCACTCACGTTGGTTGAAACGCTTCGATTCCCACTGTGTCCTTTACTTGTTCCCGGCTTCCTATGACTAATTAGTGTGTGCTAGTGGCAGGTACATTTTGTGATGTTTTATCAACAGTACTTAGAATATCCCTGCTATAACTGTCGTTAGTGTTTGGATTTCTTAATGATGATTCAGGGGAATTTCGCGGTAAGAAATGTTTTTGGCATCACAAAATATTAATAACATACCTCTATAGTATGTATTTTATGTCCCTATATTTTGCGGTTTTCCTTATTATTGATCCATTTATAATGTTGCTAGCTATTCCAACTTTAACACTCCAATGTTAACCTGTCCGTGAAGTTGAATTCCGAAAAAGCGTTTCTCGAGATCTTAGAAGCGTTCAAAGTGTGCAGTATGGCTTTGTACGTAGTTCCGGAGATTTCGTTTGTGGTGTGGGACACATTGACACAATCATTGAAAACAATAGCAATATAAATACAGATATGTTTATTTTTCCCCTCAATTATTTCTGTTGGTATACCGATTCCGATGGATGTTCCAGGTAAAATGGATGATGTACTGGATTGTGTTCGCTCTGTTCACGTGCACGGAAACGTTCACGGACGTGTTCCTGTCGTGGTTCCCGTTCTACTACGAGGTCAAGATTGTGCTCGTGCTGTGGCTGCTGTCGCCAGCCACCAAGGGATCTTCGATACTGTACAGAAAGTTTGTGCACCCGGCGCTGTGCAGGCGGGAACAGGTAATAAACACATACATTATTTTAAAGAAATAATTACTAACTAATGTGCCTTCCTTCTCATCCTCCTATAACTTCTCCATCTACTCCACTCGTCTTATTAGGAATACTGTTATAGAGTCTTCTTCTATCCTTGTTGGTGTAGCTGTTGGAACTCTCTCCATCTTTCTCTATCTAGGGCAGTCTCTTTCACTTCCTTATACGACACGACACCGACCTTAGATTAAGGAGAAGTTCGAAGTGTCCGCGTTGAAAACGAAAACCAAGAAAAGCAGCTGTAGTAGCTATTACAGCTGCGTTTCGTTCGATGAGTGAGAGAGCCGTAAGCCCACCCCCCTCCCCCTCCCTCCATCCCAGTCCCCTTCAGGTCGGCAATGTGCGAGCAATGCCTTTGGTATTGTAAGCATCTATAGGCTACGGTAACTGCTTAACATCAGGCGGCCCGTACGCTTTTTTGCCACCGCAGTCCTATAAAAAAAAAAAAAAAAAAAACTTAGCTTTTTAAGAAAAGCTACAGCTTTTCTTAGTCTTCAAAGAGAAGGGCAGTTCTATAGATATAGAGAGAAAAGATGATCTACGGACTAAATTTTTATGTGCTGATTTTTATGAAATACTCTGTATGCGCTAAATATTGCTAAATCGTAAATATTTTGTTGTTGGACACAAACAATAATACGCATAATAAGAAGTTCACAATCATGACGCATAATAATCTGAACAGTGTGACGCTTGCACTGACGCGTTTATAGACGAAGCGTGTTTTTCGGTGATTTCCGAGTAAATATTAAATCTAGTCAGAAGGAATAAGTCCGTATTATGTTCTAATCTAATTTATTATTACGCGTTTGCAGTCCTACTCGTGCATGTTTATAAATAATCATGATAAACAATGTGTTTTGTTTATTTCGTCACGCGTTTGCTTCTATGATTGTTAACATTGTTTATCTACTGACATTATTATTTCTCAGTTTCTATTAAGATGTGTGTCAGGCTTTTGTAAATAATTGAGTAAAAATTATTCTGGTATGAATCTATAGCTACTCGTCGGGAAATTCATTTAGAGCCTAAACTGGCAAGATTTGTCCTATGATTATTCTTATCTAGATTGGCCTGACCCGGTTAGCTTCTCTGATATTAGGGTTGAGCTAGGGCTGGGGTTTTCTAATCTCAGCTGAAGAAAGCATTTAAAAATTACGTACCGTTTAGAATATACATTTTTCAAAAACGTTTCATTACGATTTATGTGCAAACTATTTATTTCAGGAAATAGATGAGTACATAGCGAAGGCGAAGGACCAGGGTTACCACACCGTGCTCAACTTGGGCACGAAGGGCGTCAACTATGCCACAACTGTTATCATGCAGACTGCCATTAAAGTGAGTATTGACATCCCTAACGCAATCGCGGTATTGGCATGCTTTTGCAACTACACTCTCATTTATAAGCTGTTGTGTTTAAACAAGTTCCCAACAGTTCTTGAATGAGCTATATCAAAAGAAGGGTGTCGGTGGGCTTTAACCCTTAACAGAGAATTACAGTGTTAATTAGGTGTTGAATTAAGTGTTGTTTTCTTATCACATAGTAGTAGTTCATGTTTGAGTAAATACCAAAGCAACGGTGTGGCATGTTTGATTACAGTGTGTTAAGTAAATAAGTATCTACACTCACGATTCAATTTGCACATAGCTTTACATGTTTGGGCATTTTATTTTTTTTGTGTATGGAGAACAAACTTAGGTTAGGCAGCCGGCTTAATTTCCGACAACATTCATAACAGCCTTTACGGGTACTTAAGAGGTCTGAATTTTTTTTGTTGGGTTTGGCTCGAGGGCATACCGCAGTCACTTCGTGGGAATATTGATTATTTTATCAGTCTGGAAGTTGATACCAAAGAAATTGGGGAAATGTCTGCAAGCTCTATTATCGAAATTGATATCAGTTTACAAATGATATTGTGTAGTTTACAAATTAATTAATTAAATTAAAATTCTATTAATTTCCATTATAGTTCGAAAGGGGACGCAAGTGTCATATTATTTTATTATTTCTCATTTAAAGTAGTATCAGCGTGTTACAGCAAAATGTTAGCCTACATTAAATATGTCAAAATATGCAAAAAAAATTAAATGCCTCAATGTTTCGTACTTATCCACAAATTAGCCTATACGCACACGATGCAAGCCGCCCCGACCACACCGCCACACGTCATTAGGCATGACCACATCACAACCATTTTAATATCTCAGTTCTCATGTCGATTCGATTTTAATTTAAACCACATCGCTTTATTTAATTTCGTCTGTTTTAATTTTATTAACACGCTTTTTTAATTTCTCCCCTTCCTACCCGTCTTATCCGAATATCCTTACCGTTGCTGCTTCACGCAGAACTTCAATCTGCCGAGTCCCGAGCAAGATAGGGAGGCGCGCGCCCGACACGCGATACAGGCGCGTGACGTCACCGACGGGTACCACGACACGTACGACGACTTGGAATACCAACATTCCGAAGATAGTAACATGCCGGGGGTCGTGGAAATAGTAGAGCTAGACAGCGAGGGTCAAGACTACCTGGTCGGGGACGGAGACGCGCAGGACCCGGACTATGAGCCCGACCACTCTTCGGCCCGCAGTCGCGGCAACGTCGTTCGTAAACGTAAAGTCGTCAAAGAGAAGAAGCCTCGGAGTAGATCGAGGGGTCGTCGTACGAGGAGTCAGGCGGCCCTGGAGAAAGATAGCAACGAAATTCTGGTCGACTGATCTGCCGGGCTTATTATGCAACTCACTTGACAGCTTAGGACCAGTTTTAACCTGTCAATGTGATTGTTTGTAGACATTTTGACGGATCTCAGTTTACAAGCTGTCCTTACGGCCCGGCCACGACTTGGCGCTTCAGCGATGGGCGACAGCGCGGGGGCACTAAAATGTTGCATCGCGCGTGATGCAACATTTTGGTGCCCCCGCGCTGTCGCCCGTCGCTGAAGCGCGAAGTCGTGGCCGGGCCGTTAGTCCGGTATAAATAAATCGGTCTCAAGATTCTCAAATTAGAAATAACATTCTAGTAATTTTAAGGCTCGTATTAATAAATGCATCTAAAAGTTGAGATCGATCTTAAGATGCTGTTTTTGACAGATGTTCTCTACATTAAACGTCAAAACTGCATCTTAAGATCGATGTCAACTTTGAGATGCATTTATTAATACGAGCCTAAGTTTCGTTGAGATTGATTTATTAATACTAGTCTGTTTCTATCGTGATGAGTTACATAATAGGGTGGCTGTTCGAACCGAACGAAGCTCAACTGTGATCTATAGATGATTTTAGGCAACGATTAGACTAATCTGCTGTTAATTAAAACATACATTTGACTACTGATTTGTATGTTAAGTTATTTAAAGATACGAAAATATAACGGTTGTCTTTTGTACTGTCATTAACAATTAATTAATTGGTTTGTTAAATTTATATATTTTTTACATAATATTTTATGCGGAAACGGTTTTTTTTTTGTTTGGTTTTCTCGATCATCAAAATGGACTTCCACTGTTTTACTGTATGTTATTCTACACATTGTCTCTAGTGTGAAGTTCCTTTTAGAATTTAACAGATTTTATAAACACGCCGATTTTTTTTGCATGTACCAAAGTAAACAATTGAAACAAATTTTCTTTTACATTTTCTTACTATTTCAAAAATACTTTCTCATGTTATGATCTTGTGTGTTCTTTCTATACTTAAATAATATATATCTCTTCTACTGTCAAAAGTAATTAGGGTGTATTTGATTTGTATCATTGATCTCTAATATTTTTTCTAGGAATTATACAGGGTTATTGGTAAAACACTAACAACCTTGCAGGACTGTATTACTAACATCATAAACAACAACTTTTATTCTATATCAAATAAGCCCGTCCACGAATATTGCCATTGGAATTATGCACAATCTCATAGACAATTCGAGATATTTCTTTTACATCGCATGACGTCTATAATCAAAGATTTAGTTAATAAACTAGTTTTAAAGTACGTATGTGTTGTGAAATCACCCATTACGTGTATTGCGTTAGATGTAATAAATGTGTGACTGATTTAGTTTTAATTTCGATAACTTCTAAATAAAATGTAGTGCATTCTTGATTTACTTACGTGTTTATTTTATCAATGTCAAGTAATTAGTATCAAAGCTTAAGAGTCAATATGACTGCATGCGCTTTGCCTCACAAAGCTTCTGAAACTGAAGTGTAACGAGGCTGAAAGTTCAAGTAAGTAACTTTGTTTTTTACGTTTTTCTGTCTCATACTTTTTATTTTCTTCAGGAAAACAGTCTTTAAACTTCTTAATTAGGTTTTCTATTCCAAATTCTTTGGTTTTACTAAAGACCGTAAGATTAATGGTAGTTGATCGATCGTGCAGAGTATCGATTCTATATGGAAATTTAACTCTGCCGTGGTTAAACTACAATTTATCGTATGCGTCCCTTAGTATTACTAAAGTTAAGAAAGACGAGTCCATTTGTTTTGCCACTTATCGTGCCAAATATTTATTTTCTATGGGGTTAAATAAACTGCGATGTTTTTTTAAACATTTCTGCTGTATTATGTATGAAGTTTACAAATTCCCACAACTATTATAAAATCCGATAATGTTCATAATCCGTTGAATCGTGTTGCAAATGTAGGGTGGCGGTGGTCTGGTGCAGCAACTGCGCAAGAGCTACAGCTTGTCGGACCTGACGGAGTGCGAGCCGCGCGAGGAGAGAGGTGCCGACGAGGCCGACGACGTGCTCGCCGAGCCGAGGCTCGTACGCCGCGGCGGGAAAAGGTACCAACTCCGTGCTATTACTACACCACCAAGCCAACTAGGAACCTGTCAAATGTGACGTCACCCGCACAAAAAGGCGGTGTGCGATATGGCGGACGGGAAGCCGCAGGCGGTGGCGGGTATGCGGGTGGGGAAGCCGCATTCCATCTGCGCGCCCAGTTGGCTTGGCGCAGTAGTAAAACAAATTCTCGACCGAGATCGAGACCGAGAAATGACTTAATGTAGAAAAATACTACCAGGCGACTAAGCAAGACCGCGCTTACTTTAAAATACACTAATTACCCAGTCGGCAGTCGTACACAGTCTTGGTCACGGTCGAATTCTCCAAAAAAGACTCTGTTTACGAGACTGAGACCGAGACGTCAACTTTAGCCGAGAACGGTTGAAACTGAGACCGAGATCCGTATGGATTTTTAGTACAAGCGCCATTTGGGACGGCGGCATGGCCAATGTCTAGGCATTTTAAAAGTATATTTTGTTCAACAGTGGATTCGTAACCCGTCGCAGCGCGTCCGAGTCGAACAGCCGGGCCCCGATCTACTTCCCCGAGGTCGACGTCGACGTGAGACCTCGCCCGAGGAGTGACGAGCCTGATTTCAGGTAATCTTAACGTAGCCAAGAAGTACAATATTATACTAACTACAAAACCAAGTGAGCGGGCCAGTTATGTACAGAGATCCATGGGAAAAAGTAAATGATTTAAAAAAATGACATTTAACATGGAGCCATAATGCCGCCATATTGAATTGAAAAAGAAACAGTGTGCAGTTTCACATGTACATACAGGAACCCTGTAAACATACAGGGTTAATTTTTCAAGTGTGCGTGGATGGCCAAATCCGAAACTATGAGGAATATCGAAAAGTACTCAAAGGAAGTTTGCCGTATGTCATTACTTCCCAGAATTCGTTCCTTATCAGCGACACTATCGAATGGTGTAATAATATAGTATGTGGTTAATTTTTTCAAAATCACTTAGTTCGATTCCTGGCTACGAATTTTGTTTTTTCTAAAATCCAATGATGCAGTTTTAGTTTTCATCAAAATCGGCCCCGAGACTCCTTTGAGTACTTTTCGATATTCTTCATAGTTTAGGATTTGGCCATCCACGCACACTTGAAAAATTCACCTGTATACAGGATGTATTTGAAATCATGGGCATCCTTTTAAACGTTGATTCTACACATGATTCAGAATAATTAGGAAATACTAATCAACAAATCAATTGATAAAAAAATGCCCAGGTAAGGTATAACAGTTAACTGGTTTGCTTATTTACTTTCTTAACAATCTTTTTTAAAAATAGATTTGTTTATTTTCCCAAAATATTCTTAGTTCAAAAGGATGTCCATGATTTCAAATTCATGTTGTATACTTTTTTTGGGCAGTCGTGTAAATCAAATGTCCGTTCCAGTCACATAAAGTCATCAGAAGACATAAGCTCGGGGTACTCGAGCGCGGACAATTCCGGCTCGCTGTCGCGCGCCGCGTCTCTGGGCGCGGCGGCGGCGGCCCGCGCGCGCGCACGCACCTCCCGCACACAAATCACCGCCATCAAACGCCCGCAAGCAGCTGAGGTCTGGTAACACTTATTGGAATCATGTCTTACAGCCTTAGTTCAGGATCCGCCACTTCGAGTGAACATACTTAGTTCGATGATGTTGAGAAATTTCCACAAATTGATTTGCTAACGTCATCCTGCAAAAATCTGGAAATGTCGCCCTAAGTGACGTCGTATCTGGCATATTATATGTCGAATTTTAAGAATTACTTATAAGAAGTTGTTGTTACATTTAACAAAAGTAAGTAGATACAAATATGTATATTGAGTTTTTGAATCTAGTATGTTTGCTCGAAGCCACTAAAGTCTACTTCTTAAAAATTATGTACCTATTCTGAAGTTACAGGAAACGCACAAATGTTATATTTCTGTATCCCTAATGGTTTATTTTGTCATGTTTTATTGTTCTGAACTAGGGCTAATTGGACAAACGAAAGATAACCAGTTAGTATTATTGTCGAAACTATTCCATTATACACATATTCCACGCGTGTTTTATTTGTCTATAATTAATTATAGTGGAATAGTTACTGTAATAATGCCAGTATTACTATTATCATATACATCATGTTCCTTATAATAACTTGGTTCTGTATATTATTTTAACTGAATATTGTATAAGAGGTTTTATGGAAGCTTCATTAAGGGCCACAGCAGACATGCTACTTTTAGCATCGGCGGCCGGCGATTTTGCGACTGTAGAGAGAGAGAGAGAGAGTGTAGAGAGTCGCCAAAACGCAAGTCAGCATCGATACAGTCGCAAAATCGCCGATCGCCGATGTTAAAAGTAGCATGTCTGCTCTGGCCCTAACATAGGGCGTTTTGCAGACGATACATAGCTTTCACAATTAAATTAAGAGTTATATGAGTGTTGTGGAGCTTTCAATATCACTTCTGGAAGACAGCCCTACGTGAATGATATAATGTTGTAGTGTGCCAGGGTATAATGGTGCTGGGTCTTGATTGTAGCCAAAATCTATGGAGCAATGTCTGATTAACTATTAAATTTGATTAGATTGACTGAACAAAATACAAAGTTTGATGTTGACGGTTAGGTATGGTGAGGCTCAAGTAAATAACAACATACCTACCTTATATAAATCCTAATGCTATTAGGCTTATAATGTTATATTTATAGTGTTTTATGTGAAATATAATAAAAAAATATAAAAAATACTATATGCTAATGGTAATTAAATACACATTGGCTCTTTATGTAAGTAGGATAGGATACCCTTTAGTGTGTTATCAATTACAATTTTCTTTTTTTTATTTACAAGATAGGAGAAAAGATTGCATGAGTCATAATGTAGTTATTGATATATTATATCACTATATTTAATTACAACTATAACCTATGCCCATAAGTCTGTTTATTGCATTTATTAGTTTTTATTATACGTTTGGGTTTTCTTTCGTTTGATGTAGACTTATAACTTTTTATTTAAAGGAAAGTGAAGTTATCATCGAGGAGCTACAAGACGACGATAACTTTGAATATTCGAATATGCCTCCTCTTGTTAATCTCCCGTCTCCACTCTACTTATCTCACACTCAACCTCCTTTTATATATCAGTATGTTGGAGATCAAGTAAAGATTGTCCAAGTATTAGGTAATTTCCCCCTAAACATGAATTCTAATAATGAAAATAACGATACAGATCATTGGGACCAAAAAGAAGCTAATTCCGAGGAAACTTTACTAAAGAAACATGCAGAAAATATAACAGAATTCACTAATATTGAACAAGAGACAGCTGTAAGTAAAGAAATTGATGTTATTTCTAACATTCCTGTTGCCAGTCAACACAAAGACAATAATGACATTCAGTCTTATTCAGATGCTATAGATATTGTTGAAACTTTGTCATCAAATGTAGATGAAAATGTTGATGCTACTAAAAAAGTAGTTGGTATAGTTTTAGATGATCATGTAGAAACTACAAGCGTAGATACCTCATTGAACGATATCGAATCTGTTGAAAGTGACGACGAAGCGTCTTTCGGGACTCCCGAAGATTCCCCTAAAAGCAAAAGAAAATCACCTAAAGGTAAATATGGCAAAGCTAAAGCGCCACCGCCGCCCCCGACTTGTAAAGATGTTGAAATATCAAATAACAAGAAATATGGTTCTGATAAATCCGACGATGTAGACAACTTTTTAGACAGTACATCTCAGGAAAGTTTAGTTGATATTGTAAATAAATTGCCCAATAGCACGATCAAAGAATCTGGGTTATTTAAGGGCCTTCAAGTTGTGAACCCGATTGCTGAAAACAAACGACGTCATAAATCTAAATCACCTGGAAGAATTCCAAAAGGCAACAGTTCCGGCTTAGGTAAACTGTTGCAATTGCCTGGCAAACTAGCTTTCTGGCATAGAAATGACGATAAAACCAAAGCGGATGATGTTTCAACATCATCGGGAGATCACAGTAGAAGATCATCTACTGTTGAAAGAGCAGATGATTTCCAAAGCTGCTCTGAGTTGAACACTATTGTTTCAAACGATTCAAACATATCAAGTGAAGAACCCCATGGGGCGATGTCTGATCAAATTAGCTTACAAGAAACAGCTAATGTTGTCAGTGAAGTCATATCTCAGGATATAATTGAAAAGAGTGACGCTCTTCAGAAGCTGATTGAGGCAAAAATAGAAAGTCATCCTGAGTATAATTTTATATCTCTACACAAAGAGATGCAAAGTCCATCAAAAAGTACAGACGTTTGAATGGGTATTATTTGTCCTAAGCCCATCTTAGCGCAGCTGAAATTAGGCAGAACAGTATGTTTATTTAGTTGTTTTGTTAGTGTGTTTTTATACGCATGTGGTAGATTTTTTTATTTAATTAGTCTATTAATTACATCCCATTTACTTATTCACTTCTCCCCTTGTAGTTTAACATTATGTATTTTAGTTGGTTGCGTTTTTGTATTTGTTTATTTAGTGTGCAGTGTTGTATTCTATGTAAGTTTATTTGGCAAACAGTTAATGTTACTAATATGTTTAATATTTTTTAATGACCTTCAATTACTGGCCTCTCAAATTAACGAACACTATATGGTAGCACTTTTTGTTTAGAACCCACTATACTCAAAATCAACAAAAAATTCTACCATACTACTACAACTAGTAGTGTGCTTGTGCTTTTTTTGAGTTAGTTTTCAATTTACTCCTTTTATTTACAGGCAATGCTGTCGGCCTCTGCTACCATTCCTCGCGCAAAAAAATCTAGTAAAAGGAAAACTCAGTAGATCCCCAACAAATAAGTATATATTTTTATTCCTGTCAGTCGCTGGGCTTACGTAGTATATTGTTTATGCTCTCTACATACAATTATGAAAAGGAAGCACATTATGCCAACGTATACAACGGAGTATTCTAGGAAATTACTGAAGGCTAGTTGGAGCATTCCCATAGGCTTGTTCATGAAAAATCTTATGATTTTGGTTTATAGGTAAAATTCTGTGGGTATAGAAAAGCAAGCCTAAGTCAGTATTGGCGTTTCTCGTGTAATAATGTTTAAGATAGAGAAAGGAAAGACAAATTTGGATTTCTTTTCATATCAACAGTATTTTGCGGTGTTGCCTTGGATATATTTTGCACGAAAATAATATACTTCACGTTCAGGCTTGGCTTGCCACTCACTGACAGTAGGTAACAACTTAGCTCTTAATAGTAAATTTATTCTATGTCTATGCGACATGAGTATCCTAGAACTTAAAACATTAAAATCCAATAAGCGAGGAGGAGAGCATCAACGTCATTTGGATATAATTTATCACCACAATCGTAAAAAATAATTTGATTTAGAAAAAATAAATCGTAATCCATTATTTAACGGTTTAAATTTAAAAGCATTAAATGCACAGTTAGGTTCTTATAGGAATTGTTTATGAGAACATAATTCTCAAAAATACTTTTATTAATCAATGATAGGATTTAATAATGCATGTCTTCAGTTACCTATTAGAAATGATTTTATGGAATTTCAACATTTTTACCAAGTTAGGTAGCATTGCCTGTGTGTAAAATGCTGGAATTCATTATGATATGGAATTATCATCTTATACCGAAACGGTCGAAACCCTTTCTTTTTAAAAGACAAAACTGTTGGGTAAGCCTATTGTCCACGGCGCTACTAAAAAGATGGTTTTAACTTAAATTACTAATTAGTTTCTAAAGTGTAGCACTAGTATTTCTATGGAGAGAAGCACGCGACTGCTTTCGAGAAGCTTTTTTGCGCCGCGTACTTTAGTGATCGCCTTTGGGGGCGTCCATAAATTACGTGAGGTAATTTTTGAGATTTTTCGACTCCCCCCTCTCCCACGTGAGATTTGGTGAGATTTTGCTCGACCCCCTCCCCCCCCATAAATGCCTCACGTAATTTATGGACGCCCCCTTTTGTATTTTCCTGTATTGAGCTTGGAGACTTGCGTTCCTTTTGAGTAACGCCGCGGACGAGGCATGCCCAAGTAGCGTTACTAATTCGTTAGTAATTATTACTAACCAGTTCAGTTTCTTTTGAGTACCGCCGTAAACGAATGGCCTAAGATTATTGGTAACTTATAGTTTCAGCCAAAAAATGCCAAATTGACACTAAACGACTCAACAATTAGCAGAAATTATTTCGTATTAGTCATTATATTATGTATTAGAATTAGTATAGTGTAGTGAATTGTAACTACCTAGTCGATAATAATAAACCTTGCAGCTTCAATGAGGCTTTCATATCGAAATTATAGGAATATGTTGTGAATTAAAGAGGGGGATTTATGGTTGATGCACATATATTATTAAAAATGCTTGAAAACTACTGTTACAAGTGGGCTTAGGATATTTTTAATTTCATAAAACTGTGTTTAAGTGACACCAGCTATTTCATTTTGTAATACCTACCAATTTCCAGCTTCTGAATTAGATAAATTAGAAAAAAGTAAAGGTACAAATACTTACTAAAAATAATGATCAGTATGTATGTGTTTGTCATAATTAATTACTAACTAACTTCTTCCTCAAAACAATCAAGAAAGTTCCTTTTAATAATATTATAAGTATGTTTTTTTTTATAAACAACTTCCATAATATAGCTGTAATTTCTGCTAGTATTATGAATAATAAGAATGATATCAATAAATTATTCTTTAGCAATGGGATGTTAATAGTTTTAGAAATACGTACTGATTTCAAGTTACCCTGTAATTTTGTTACCTTTTTGTACATGGAGTACATTAATTTATTTATTGACTGTCACAATTGTGTTGTGTTTGAGTTTATTTAAATAAATGAATATCATGATTAAATTAGGTATTTTATTTTTGAACAGATTCATAAGATTCCACCAGTTCTTAATCTTAATGTATCAAATATAAAATTGCCATAACCACTTTTGTAGACATTGTTAAGCAGTTGAGTTTCCAATAAATTTAAAGAATCTCCATCCCATAACTTGATGTAATACAGCAACGAATATAACTTATAGTAACCACACACATTATCACCGTTATCAGATATAACTATAACTGGTAGATTTTGAATGATTTTAAGTAGCTTCGGTTTTACCACTGCATTGAAGGTTGCATTATTACGAACAGCAAATTTGTGAATTATATCAATAGTTTGTATGGTTACAGACTCTTCTAGTAATATGTCTGGCAAGTTCTTCAGCCACATGTCATACGCATCACTTTCATGAAAATGACGAAGTTTGTCATTCAAAGCAATTTTACACAACAGACTGAATATTTTCTGTCTGAATGAACTGGCCATTTCTTTATTGAAATACGCCCAAATTATCTTTCTGAACAATGCATCCATGACCGTAATGGTTTTTGTCCAATTGTTGAGTTCATTTGAAAATATTGTGTGCAATATCTTTATAACAACATCATTCACACTGCCTTGAGCGTTCTGGTTGAAAGTTCTCTCAATATAATTAAGGACAGAAACTATATCTTTGTTTTGACTCTTCACATTAATATGAGGATTGAGTATGATGAACAGGTGGCATATTTCCAAATTTTCGATTACCAGTTTAGAGTCTGTAACAGCATTTTCAAATGGTGCATTCGCATTTCTTTGCTTGGATCTCAAATTTGTTACATAAGGAAATGATTGAACAAAATGCTGTAAATATGGTTGACGATACTTATGTGAAAACAAGTTTATGATGTTTGAGCTAGGATTTTTAGCATTTAAATGTTGAATCAAGTACCATATAAGTGAAATAACCTTGAGAGTATGTTTCAGCAATGAAGCTGCATCCTCGCTAACAACTGTCTCCATATTTTTTTCTGTGTTAACACTGGGACATACCTCCAGCCATGTCTCAAACAGTAAAGGCATTAGTGTATCAACATACTCCTTAAATTTCTGCACTTCATCCAATGGTACCACATCTTGAGAGTTCTTTGATGAGAAGCAAGACACATGGCAGACTTTTGTATAATTAGGATTAAATAACGAAAAGTAATTCATTTTTGATTCATCAAACATCTTAGTGTTCTCAGTAGCAGGTTTATCTGATTCAAATATGTTGTTGTATTTAACAAACTCATGCAAATAGTCTTGCAAGCGATGTAAGACCTTCACTCTCCATTTCACACTTGTGATTTGACTGCCCAAGTTCACTGTCAAAGTTCTCCCTGGCTTTGAATCAACTCGTAACTTGGATATCATGTCCAGGAAATTGGGTATTATTTTATGAAAATCCTGAGCGACTTTTTTTGGTGTGCATAGAATTAATGTATCTAGGAACAATAAGGAGTCCTCTTGTATTCTGTTATCAATATGAGTCATGGCACTTCTCAAGTACGTGCACATGATGTCAAAGAAAGGCTCTACCTTTTCAATATTTATGTTAGACAGCATAAGATGTAATACCTTCAAAGATCCTTGCCGCACCTGCAAAGTAACATGGCATTAGTAGGCACCTGCCTTAAATACATTTGCTTACAGCTCAAGCCAATATGAATATCACAATACTCACGATTTTTTCTATATTTAATATTAAAGGCGTAACTCCATGTATCAGCTCCCCAAAATTCTGTTCCAAAACGTCAGAGTGTGAAATTATTACTTCTTTTATACCATCAAGTGCATCAGTTCTTGAGTGAGTGTTGAAATGATTTAGACGAGACAACAATTCCTTCACGTTCAGTTTCCTTGTAGATAATGCTTCTGTCTCGCCGTGTTTCTTCAACTGTTCCTTTATAACAATCTTTTTCACTTTGAAATTGGTTTTAGTCACATTCGTCCCTTTGGGCAAGTCCTTTTTTGCCTTGAGCTTAGTTTTACTCTTTTCAGATTTCAGAAATTTTTGGTACCTTGTTGCTCCTGTCTTAGGCATTTTGAATGATTTATAATCAATTAGCAATTAATTAATTATAAAACAGAGCGTTGATTAAAACTACAACAATAGTGCATGCACATAACCTACAAGTAAAAAGTTTTGTTTGACTGACATTGACAGACAGAATTGATTGACATGTAATATTTCGTCCTAAAATCATATCGGGCCCATGAACCTTTAGCGGTAAAGGGAAGATCTTCCGGCCAGGCGGGTGGTATGCCTGGCGGGGTCGACCGCTACGCCCCGATGGATGTTGTCGGGGTCCCGTATATATGCTGCGTGCCTCGGGAATGTTGCTTGCGTGGTTTAGAACTCAATTTTTGTATTGGCGCGAGCAACTAGCGCCATCTGCTGGTAGCGAGATGTGAAGTCGCTACAAACCTAAATAAATACTGGAAAGCTAACTGCTGCACAAAAAACGAGCCGAGTGAGAGGCCCATTATGGTACAGTGTTCCTTTCTACTATAGTGTCCACGCAATAATGAAATGTTGACTGTACAAATAAAATAAACATTGCAAACAATGGATAAATAAATAAATAAGTTCAGACTAATACACCAACTGTATGGTCCCAAACTAAGCATTGCTTGTACTATATGTACCTACCGTCAAATGGATTGGAAGCGATCCCAAACCAGAGCAAATTACGAAAAGGCCATTTCCGGAATTTGCCCCGACGGGAATCGAACCCGCAACCAACCGGTGCAATGAGCCTAGTGGCCTACGCTCAAACCACTACGCCAAGCGGACGACAAATTCATGTGGTTTTAAAACCACATGAATTTGGTCACCCTAGTTTGGCAACTCGGAATGAAAGGGACACGGTCCCACATTGGGCCTCTCGCTCGGCTTGTTTCCTATCTACCAGAGTTGGGCACTAATTGATTAGATTTTTAATTGATTAACTAATTGATTAAAAATGTAATTGCAATTAGTTAATCGCGATTAAGTTAATCTGCAATTACATTTGTAATTGCACTATGCAATTAACTTATTTAGATTAAAGTACATTAATTGTGGATTTCGATTAAATCAATTACAATTACTTTTTTCAATCATTAAAAAAGTAATTGCAAATGATTTAATTGTTTTATGCGATTGATTTAATAATTATAGTTAATGTGAAAAAATCAATCACCACTAACAATTAACCTCGAACAATCCGTTTAAACGGTTGAATACTCGTCTTTTTTTTTTTAATTTTAAAATACGTATGTGACTAAGTTGGTACGGCAGCAAGCGTACAGCCCCCCTGATGTTAAGCAGTTACCGTAGCCTATAGATGCTTGCAATACCAAAAGCATCGCTCGCACGTTGCCGCCCTGAAGAGTGGGACGGGGTAGGGGGGGTTTGAGACAGAGGGAGGGGGGTTAGAGGAGGGGGTTAGGCTTCCAGACCACTCACTCATCGTAGTGGTGCTCATAGCCAGTTGCAATCACTTATCGGTGAACGATCGCAGGTTAAGCAACGCTTGGTATGGTCAGTCAGAGATGGGTGACCATTGAGTGGCATTTAAAATGAGCGTTTCCGTGCTTCGGAGAACACGTAAAAAACTTTGACTTTGACTTTGACTTTGACGTAAAAAGTCTGTCGCGGTTGTAGTCAACTCCACCGGATGTCAACAACGTGCGAGCGATGCTTTTGGTATTGTAAGCATCTTTAGGCTACGGTAACTGCTTAACATCAGGCAGGCCGTACGCTTTTTTACCACCGCAGTCCTATAAACACCCCCCCCCCCCTGTCACAACTCTGATTCAACCGACCTTTCCCTGTGTCCCACTCCTCTTCAGGTCGGCAACGTGCGATCGATACTTTTGGTGGTGCAAGCATCTATAGGCTACGGTAACTGCTTAACATTAGGTGGAGATGACTAAAACCGCGACCGACTTTTTACGTGCCCTCTGAAGCACGGAAACGCTCAGTTTAAATGGCAATTTAATGGTACATGGTCACCCATCTCTGACTGACCTTGCTAAGCGTTGCTTAACCTGCTCTACAGGTCGGTAACGTGCTATCGATACTTTTGGTGGTGCAAGCATCTATAGGCTACGGCAATTGCTTAACATCAGGCGGGCCGTACGTTTGTTACTACAACCGTACTACTATAACCGTAGTCGAGTATTCAGCCTATTAGGATTCAAATTTTAAACCGCAAATATTCATTTCTTTTACAATCAATTAAACGATTAAGTTCACAGTTAATAATTTCATTCGAATTTAAATTCACGATTGACAATTAATTAACTGTTAGGAAGCCACGATTAACAATTGACTAATTGTTAATTGTTAATATTGTGACAGTTATAATTACAATTAACTAATAACCCTAACAACTAACCCTAACAATGAGGATCAGTAATAGGTCAACAAATCAACTCATAACCAACACTAACAGTTAAAACTAAGCTTTCTTATCAATATAGTTTTTAAATCATCGAAATCGGTCCATCGGTTGCGATTTCCTAACACATTTTATGTATCCAAAATTTATCGACGGGCGGTAAGTGCGGCCAGCGCGCGTGACGTCACCGGACTCGCCTCGTTGATTTCGCGATGTGCCCGGTTTCCCGCTTGCGCCGCCATTCACTATTTTAGGTGTTATTCATTTAAATTACATGCTGTAAAGGGCCATATTGATCTATATTAAATGCACAATGTATTTAAGGTACTTAATTGGATAAGGATTAATGATGTATTGCTTAAAATCGCTTCGTAAATAAGCCATTATTTCTCGTAAAAAGTAAAGGATAAAAAATGGTTATTGTGGGTTATCCCTAAGAGATAGACCATCGCGGACTTTTTGTATACCTTTTTATGGTGTACAATACTGTAGTACATTATTTTGATCTATCTCGTAGGATTCAGCCAGCGTTTGCAATGTAAGCGCAAAAAAATGTATTTATTTACGACATCACATTAGAAACCTCTAAAATTATCAGTGTTTCTCTACTATATTAAGTATGTATTATACATAATAAACCTTCCTCTTGAATCACTATCTATTAAAAAAAACCGCATCAAAATCCGCTGCGTAGTTTTAAAGATCTAAGCATACATAGAGACAGACAGCCAGAAAGCGGGAAGCGACTTTGTTTTATACTAGGTATGTAGTGATAGTGAATCCTTAGGTAGGGTGATGGGTAATATAATATTATGTTAATAATAGATTATAAAGGAATAATAAATAATAATAATAAATATCGCCAGACTTACACGCCATCTGTATGGTCCCAAACTAAGGGGGCGTCCATAAATTACGTGAGGTGATTTTTGTGAATTTTTGCCTCCCCCATCCCCCTCAGTAAGATGTTGTGAGATTTTGCTCGACCCCCTCCCTCCCCCTCTAATCTTAGGTGAGATTTTTCAAAAGCCATATTCTAGTGGAGAAACATGTTTTACTTAATTTAACCCAGTTTTCTCGCAGTTTAAGGGTGCGTTTCCATTGAAGCGGAGCGGGGCGGAGAAGAGCAGTGAAAAGTGGCAACTTTTTCCATTTAAGCGGAACTGGGTGGAGCAGAGCGGGGCGGAGCGGAGCGGGGCGGAGTGGAGCGGGGCGGAGCGGAGCGGGGCGGAGTGGAGCGGGGCGGAGCGGAGCGGGGCGGAGTCAAGCTGAGCTGCATTGAGCCGTGTTCCGATCAGTCAAATTTGAGTCAAATTCAATCTCATGGAGTGATCATACGTCATGTTATCGGTTAAGAAAAGAACAGCGCTTTTACATCTTTCTCTACTAGAAGATGAAAATTCGGAAGCTATCCGCCGCGTGTTCATATACTGTATTCGAAAGTCCGCTCAGCTCAGCTCCGCTCAGCTTCGGTTAGATCCGCTCAGTTCCGCTCAGCTCCGCTCAGCTTCGCTCAGCTTCGCTCAGCTCCGCTCAGCTTCGGTCAGATCCGCTCAGCTCCACTCAGCTCCGCTCCACTCAGCTCCGGTCCGCTGCGCTCCGCTCCACTCCGCTCCGCTTCGTGCACACCACTCGGCACCACAGCCTGCTCGACTCCGTTCTGTCCGGCTCGGGGCCGCGTGTTCATTTGTTTTATTCGAAAGTCCACGCAACTCCGCTCCGCTCCGCTTACACTGTTTCCACTGATGCGGAGTGGAGATTTCGAGCACTGTGATTGGCCAGTTCACGGTCCGCTCCGCCCAGCTCCGCTTCAATGGAAACGCACCCTAATTTTTGCGGAGAAAAAATTACGTGAGATTTGCAGAGACCCCTCCTCTCCCCCACGTGAGATTTGGTGAGTTTTGGCTCGACCCCCCCCCCCCCCCCCTCTAAATGCCTCACGTAATTTATGGACGCCCCCTAAGCACCGCTGATACTTGGCTACCATACAATGGACTGGGGGCGATCTCAGTGACAACCAGACCAGAGTAGATTACGAAAAGGCCATTTCCGAAATTTGCCTCTGGCGGGAATCGAACCCACAACCACCCGATGCAGTGAGCCAAGCGGCCAACGCTCAAACTATAGCGCCAAGCGGTCGTCAAAAATAAACAGGAATAAAAATAGTACTCAATAGGATAAACACCTAATCTACCTACTTATAACAGGATACTACCTACCTTCCTAGGTATCTTATATATCTTATAGTACTTTGGGTAGGTACACCGAACCTTTCCATGCTTAACCTAGTGGTAAAATAATAGGTTTCTTTGTATAAATAGTATTCATAACAGAAAAGGTAAGTGAAAGTACCTAAGTGTACCTTTTCCGTTTCCAACCACGTGTCTCGGCGCTGGTGTATTTTAAATTATTGTTTAAGTAGTCGAATACCATAAAAGTATCGACTTTTGGCAGGTTATCCGACTTAGCTTGTTGAAAACTTTCCTGTAAACTCATTTTGAGGCTTAAAACACGCTGCGCGCGAACAAGACAACCGAACCCTAGCGCTAGCCGAGCGCGTATCAGCCCGCGTGACGTCACAGCGAGTGCGGCGGCCGGCGCGGCCCGGTCAGGAAACTTCGTTAGGAAATTAGTCGTATCTTCGTTAATTTTTGTCGTAGACCAAAAATTATTGAGCTGTATGTTATAGAATCCTTAGCTCTATAAATCTGCAGTTTCAACTAAATTCGTTACGGTAATTCATTGTTATGTTGTTAATTGTTGTGATTGTTAGGGTCCATGACTCATGACAGACATACTCTCGACTGACAGGGAGTTAGGTCTTGTTGGCTTCTTCTATTATCGATCAATTCATTTGGTTTATAATATTGGAGGTTGACAATTCCGAGGGTGAGTGGTGCGTCCCTCTCTATAATTGTTTAACAATGGATTTCCGAAAAGTTACGCCTGATTCCATCAATTAATTAACAATTAGTTAATTGTTAATTATCACTCTCATGATACTCACAATTAACAATTAGTTAATTGTTAATCGTGACTTCCACGATTAACAATTAACTAATTGTTCTAAAATTAAATTTTGCCCAACTCTGCTATCTACTTATTGTCAAGGTATAAAATTGACCTTGTAAATAAAGTTGAATTTGTCTTTAACCAAAAACTCAATAATCTATCCTGTAATCTAGATCTATGATCGGGCCCAAACCCAAATCATGCAAAGGCAAACTTTTTTTACTATACCTACCTACGTTGTTTGTTTGTCTGCCTTTCATCAGGGCTGCACTGCGCACTGTCGCCATCTGCCGCAAGCTTTCAGTTTTTGTCCTCATTGGGTTATTTATGCAATATGGCAGCAATTTTTTGCGCCTTGGACCATTTTAGACTTGGACTTGGTAACACTGGTCTTGCCAGTGGCTACCACCTACTACTACCACCCCAAGAAGTCTGGCAATTAGTCAGTAAAGTATCTGCCACTTTACCAACACTTTACTGATAGGGTTTAGGGGAATAGAAATAAGATAGAATTAGGTACATAAAAATAAGAAGAGGATAGGTACCAATGTTAAGTAGGCAGCAAAAAGCTTGTACCCAGGGCTATAAAATAAACTAAAAAAAACAGTGGCTGCCGCTGCCAGAGGCTGTCACCCACGAACGTAAATACATACCTGGACTGTTCACTACTGCACAAAAAACGAGCCGAGCGAGAGGCCCCAGTTGGGACCGTGTCCCTCTCACTCCGAGTTGCCATGCCAAAATAATATTATCGTTGGGTAGTGATTGGTGGTTTTTAAATCAAGCAAATAAATTAATTTATTATTTATCGTGACTATTGTTTTATCATATAAACAATAGTCGCGATAAATAATTAATTGGGCCTCTCGCTCGGCTCGTTTTTCTGTCTACAGAATTGTCAAGGTATAATAGACCTTAAACCAGGAGAATAAAGTTGAATTTCTTCTTAACCAAAAACTCAACTGGTTTATCCTGTAGTAATAAAAGATCCTTGCTATCACCAGATTTTTTTTTATAAGATTAGTTTTACGGCCCCTGGGCACTAGCCCTTTGGAGCCTAACATCAGTATACTTTTATTACATTTTTTTCTTAATTCTACCTTATAACTACCTTATTTCTACCCCCCCAAACCCCATCAGTAAAGTGGTGGATACTTTACTGACAAATTACTAGACTTCTTGGGGGAACTCGAAAATCATGTTTCACCACTTTTTTCCAATTACCCACACTCACGCACATTTATGAACATATAATGGTTAATATTCCACCAACATTACACATTATAATACAAGAAAACACAAGTTTTGGAAATTAAAACAAAAATGACAACATGACTTTTCCACTTCCCGCCAAAAAGCCCCCTGTCACCAGTGATTTTTTTTTTATATAAGATTAGTTTTACGGCCCCTGGGAACTAGCCCTTTGGAGCCTAACATCAGTATACTTTTATTACATTTTTTCTTAATTCTACCTTATAACTACCTTAAATCTACCTTATAACTACCTTAAATCTACCTTATTTCTACCCCCCAAACCCTATCAGTAAAGTGGCGGATACTTTACTGACAAATTACTAGACTTCTTGGGAGAAGCCGAAAATCATGTTTCATCACTTTTGTTCCAATTGCCCACACTCACGCACATTTATGACCATATAATGGTTAATATTCCACCAATATTACACATTATAATACACGAAAACACAAGTTTTGGAAATTAAAACAAAAATCACAACATGACTTTTCCACTTCCCGCCAAAAAGCCTCCCTGTCACCAGTGTCACCACCAGCGTTGCCAGTGCGTTAGAAAAGTAACGCATTGCGTTACTTTTGGCCCTGTTGCGTTACCCCCGCGTTACATGACTCATTGCGTTACTTTTGCGTGACTTATCGAAATGGTATATAAAATAATGGTATATGTAATAATAATATGGTAATTTTAAAAATATTAAAGAAATTTTCCTAACGCAGCTTAGTAAACGAAAAAACTGGAACGGAATGCAGCCAAGCTAAGTGGTAGACTCCATTTCACAAAAGAAGACGTGTGACGGAATGTTGTTAACCCTTTACCATCTGTCTCAAAGTAGCCGGTATAATTAAGATTCCCCAAAAATTTAATCTTCAATCAATCCGATCTTATTGTTTCAGAGATTTATTTAAATTGTTTTAAATTTAAAAAGAAATACAAAGTATTGAAATGAAAATGGAAGCAATAGTACGAACCGGTGGTCACGTTAAAATATTGTATTTCACGATTCACAAATTATACGAATAAGAAAAATTGACTTTGGCTTTAGATAAAAAAATATACGTAGGTACATAAACAAAATTAAATGCTTATTATCATTTATGTCTTTCTGCCTTACCAATTGATTATTCAGAACCGTGACGCATAAATAATGATGTAATTGCGTTTTTTATTTATTATTATTTTATGGGAATGCGTTACTTTTGACTATCGGGCACTGGCAACACTGGTCACCACCTGTCACTGTCAGACAATTCACGTGTTGCTTTGGTTGATAGTGTAAACAAATTTTATAATAATTTCTTAAAAATATTGCAATTTAGAAATAACAATGAAGGTTAAAAAGCAACATCGCAAGAAGAAGTATCTTCACAAATTAAATCGAAAACGAATGCACCATAAACAACGCAGCACCGGTGAAGTGATTTGGTTAGAAAAACCTGGGTTTCGATTCTTCATGATTTTTACCAGAAGAGTTGTTGGTTAATTATATGGAATTTCTTTTTCAGCAAACCAATTAAAGATGCTTGGAATAACAAGAAATCTTCGTTTCGTAATCTCAGAGACATGGGTCTAGCAAATGACCCTAACAAAGTTATAAAGATTCCTAATCATAAACAGGAAAAAATTAAATTAGCTAAGAAGATAGTGCGCCAAGAATCTTCTGATGAAGAAAGTGAAGAGGAAGTAGTTAGGTATGCACCTAAAAGGCAGGTTGCTGAGAAATTAGAACAAGAAGCAAAGGCGCCCAGGAAAAGACGGTTTATGTGAGTACAAATCTTAGTTTTTTGGATTACCTATCATTCAGACGGTCCACCCAATGCTAAGTGGTTATCGTCGACCATGAAATCTGCAACTTAAAGTGTAGATGTGGTGCTGGCCTTACGGGGACCTGTAAACATGCATTTTGAAAACCTCATTTTGTAGCGCAAAAGATAGACTTCAGGAGATCAGTCCACAATGTATACATGAGCTACAGGAAAGCTCACAGTGCATATACATTAGTTTATATTCAAATATACAGTTAAATTAAGATTTTTATTATCACATTTTCATTTAACCATTGATCTTTTAGGTTACCAAAACCACAAGTGGAATTTATAACATATTTGCTGGATAAATATGGCCATGATTATAAAGCTATGGTGAAAGACAAAAAGAACTATTATCAAGAAACATGGAAACAGTTACGAGCAAAAATAAAAACATTTATGGGAATACCGGAACAGTATGCAGAGTATCTGGCAGCCAGAGGTTTGTTGGACAAAGAGGAAGACGAAGAAGAATTGAAGAAACAAGCTAAGGCATTAATTATGGATCATGATGACTAGTTAATATTATTTCATAATATGAAAATGTTTTTTAAAACTTATTGTTGTAAATATAAAATGATAATAAACTACTTACCAATTTATAGTTCTTTGACTGTGATTTATTGTTAGTAAAAGCTAAACAATTTTTTGTCAGAAAAGCCAGGTGGTCAGACAGGTCCTTGTATGTTGAAATCACAGACACTATAGAAATGGGCATGTGATGAGAAGAGATGAAAAGCATGTGACTAAATGAGTGATGGAAAAAATAGATGGATTGTATAAGGAGTTATATAAATAAGGTTGGAGTGGACATATGTATGACGGCAAAGCGTGATGAATGTAAGAATAATACATTGCGCTGACCTCAGATAATGGGATAAGGTAAGGCAGATGATGAATAGAAAATCAATTCATCATCATCATCCAGATGTGTTTAAGCATAGGAAGGGTTAAAAGCTACACAGCAGATTTTTTTTATGACATTTCTAAAGGTAAAAGAATAGGGCTAGATTGGCAAGAAAAATGGAATGATTTATCATCACATTCAAGCTAAATAAAACATTCATGTAATAACTAAAATAATGTATATTTACTGTGCTTTACATTCATTGGGCACATCCTTGACAGGTTTTACTTTCTTCAGTTCTTCATACCATTCTTTTTCCATGTCTAGTAGCTGCTGAGGTTTTTTATACTGAAATAAATAATAATGATTATTATTACATCAATAATTTGTTTCACAAAAAGAAAAAGATAAGAAATCTTACCATAACAATTAAAGTATTAAATTGATGAGATGACTGTATATTGGCCTGTTCTATTGGTAAATTAAGCCTATCCAGTTCCGGCACTTGTAGTTTCTTATAATACTTTTTATTCGTTGTACGGATGATGATACATCTGTCTTCGTTGTTAGCACTTATGGAGTATGTTTCAATAGGGTATGGTAAGTTTCTGATTCTCCACTCCAAGTTTATTCTAGTGTTGCGGCGTGACAGTAAAGGCTGTAAAAAGTAATGATATTTTAATACCTCTTACAAAATATCGGCATAAATTCGCTATTTTAGCTGCGTTTCTTACGATGAGCAAGACAGCCTTAACCCCTCCCCCCGCCTTTCCCTATATCCTGCTCCCCCTCAGGTTGGCAATGTGCGAGCAATGTCTTTGGTCAACAGGCCTATGCTTGTTCACCTCTTATACTTACACATAGTATAATTATTCTCATGGGCAAAAAATGCAATATGCCTCCTAATAAAAGTAGCTCATATTTCATGACTTATAACTGGAAATTTGCCTGGCTATTACTGCCTTTTACATATAATGCAGATCTAAAAATACCTGGTCTTTAGATTCCATAAAATCAGCAGTATCAATATGTGGAGTGGCATCAGGTATAGGGTCACCAATTTCCACATCCCATTTGCCATCACCACCAAGTTTTCCTTTCACTTTCCAAGCCCTACGCAGTAAAACCTGGGTGTCAACATTATACTCCTCCACCATCTCTTTACCATCTTCAAATTTATAGTGAACCTTTTTTATTTTATCCTCTTTTAGGCATGACTTTTCCGCAGCAAGCATGGACCGATACCAAATTGTGTTTCTGAACATTTTTGAACTTGATTCGCTCGCGGAAGAGACTTTGATTTTTTTCTGGAAAGTTTCAATCTTTGTTTCAAGATCTTCAAACGCTTCGATGGCTTCGATCAAACATGTTTTTCTTTTCATAATCGTTTCTATGGCAACCGAGTTGATTGTACATTTGTTTATAGTAATGTATAATAAGGTTATGTGTAGGTATTACAATTTATATCAAGGGAAGGAGCAATTTTCTATTTTGTTTTATCTATGACCTAATTAACCAAACTGTCAGCGACAAAATCTGTCAGTCAATCAATGACGCAGTCAAACAGGTTGTAGTGATGCGCCGAATATTGATTTAACCGAAGAATACGGAATACTGACGCTTCGACTCTTATCAAACCGAATATTTGGAAAAAATATTTGGTTCGGCGTGGAAACAGGTTTATACATACTTAATGCAAGCCGCTGGTGGCTCCTGAGCGGGCTGTACCTTGACTCCCGCTATCCGCACGCTCCCCTACATACTGTCAGTTATTTTGTCATGAACCGACACACGAACTATTACCGCAGAAATATTTTTTTACGTTACGGGATGATTAGAATCCTCAATCCTCTTACCCCATAATGTTCTCGTGCACCTTGACTCTTGAAAGAGATTAGAAAATAAATAGTGTCCGACCGAAGATACGGTTTCGGTTTCGGTTTCAGCCAGTTTCGGCTCAAAAATCTAGTTTCGGCACCATTTTCGGTTTCGGCAGAAAACCCACCGAACCTTCGGCCGCGCCGAAACTCTGCGTTCGTGAATTATCGCGCGTCACTCGGTTGATTTCGGGAGAGTTCGTGTCTCGCCTTGCATCCGCCGTCGTCAGCTGTCAGATCGCCGGCCGGTCCGGCGTGATTGTTTAGTGAGTTTAGTGTTATTTCTCGCTTTATTGGCCTTTATTAGGTAAGCATTGAAGTTCTTTCCGTTGAGTTATTCACTCGGATTTATGAATGATGAGAATTAAGTATGTAAAAGAAAGAGGTTATACTATATTATAATTGATTCACACATTCATCATTTATTTATTACTTATGTTACGCTACGTTTGTTTTAAGTTATTGTTGTTGGATGAGGTTTTAAATTACCCAAACAACTACCAGCTATGCTTTAGCTGTGCGTGACCTTCAGATACATCATTTCTTATTGGCAAAATAATTTGCTGTTGTCCGTATATTTTTGAGAATCGATCTGAACGTGACATACCTATCTACTAAGGAGAAAATGAAAACGGGGGTTTAATATAATTACAATTACGATTGCCATCCTAAATTATAAAAAAATATGAAAATCCCACAAAAACCCTAAATTACCAAATGCAATTAAAATTTAAAATGATTTCAATTAATGTTAAATTCGCAATCGAAATACTCAATTAATGAGGTCCTTTTTTATAATGTAAGTGTTGATTATTGACAAATTTTTGTTCCAAGAAGTGTTAACATAATTGTTATTTTGTGTTTATTTTAATCAGAGCAGTAATATTAAAAAAAAAAAAATTATTATTAATAATTATATTGCACAAGCAGTGGTAGCCGATTGGTTAAGCACGCGTCTTGCGGGCTCAAGGTCCTGGGTTCAAACCCTGGCTCACACCTCTGGATTTTTCGAAATCTATGTGTGAATCATAACTTTAATATGATTATCACTTGCTTGCGGTGAAGGAAAACATCGTGAGGAAACCTGCATGTCTTTAGACATGTGAAATCCACCAACCCGCACTGGGCCAGCGTGGTGGATTATGGCCTGAATCCCCCTCGCATTGAGGGGAGGCCCGTGCCCAGCAGTGGGACGTTAAAAGGGCTAAATTATTATTATTATTTTAATAATTATATTTGCACATACTTCAATTATTGTTTTTTATTTCATTTAACACATTCTAACATTTCTAACTGTCAATATAAGGGTATAAAATAAGCCCAGTAAACAAAAGATTTTTAACTTATCTGAAAAAGGTTCGGTTTCGGTTTCGGTTTCCGCCGAACTTAAAACAGCTGCCGAAGATTCGGTTTCAGTTTCGGTTTCGGCAGAAAATCCTGTTTCGATCGGACACTAAAAATAAACCCGTTTAATTAAATTAATTGGGTCAGACCAACCGCGTGTATCTCAATTTTCCCTACTGATACTAGTTTGTCCAGATTATATGGTTGTGTCCGGCCGGGCGATTGGACCAAAGTAGCTGAGGACTTGTTAGTAGCAGATTGTGGATAGTCTGGTCCTACCGAATTTGGTCTACAATAAATAGACTTAACTAAAAGATGACTTTGTACAGAACGTTGAAACTTACGTCCCTAAAGAGACATGTAATTGATGCGATTCTATAGTGAAGCAACGAAACTACTACAAATATAAAGATTTACAATATTTGTATATAATAATAATAATAATAATAATAAATCGTTTATTTCGGAAAGATCCATATTAAGGTAGCACAAAACAAACTAAATAATTAAAACAAGTCCACGGACGGTTATAAGGGACATGCGACAGCTACGTGCGCTCTCGTCCAGTGCTTCATGAGAGCACTGTCTGCGTCCATTCTACACGAAATTGTGTTCAGGACGCTGTTGGTACTTTCCCGTATCCTGTAAATTATGGACGAGATGCGTTTTCGCATTATCGCGTGGAAGTCGTCTGTACGCGCCTCAGCAAACATGCCGGACGCGCTATAGTAACGGGGCAGCCCCAACAGCATCCTGAACGCATTGTTATATTGGACACGCAGGGCATTGTATGTCCGCTGCGTATAATTGACCCATAGGCTGCCCATATAAAACCTTTAATCTTTACTACACAATTTCATCTCTCAATCGGCCTTGAATCAAGTTCACCGAATATTATCCGGTATCAAAACTGAATACTAATTACCAATATCTTTATGCCAAATAACGAACATTCGGCGCATCACTAAGTCGTCGCTTGTTATGGCATGATAGGTTATGTTTATAGTGTCTAAAAATTTGAACGTAATATTATTGGAAATTCACTGCGTTACATTACATTTTCTGTTCAATAACTGCAAAATCTGAACAGTTAAAGATGCCTAATATTCCAGACAGGTAAGTATTCCACATTTTGATGCATTGTTTCGTAAATCGAGTATGTTTTTATCGCTCACATACATTATTGGTGCGTACCATTCACTGTTAATTTTGTTAATTTCGTTATTTTCGATCACAAATCTCGTTCCACTCGCACCAACTTGTACTGAAAGTGATCATTATTATCGTTTTTAACACTTTTTGTGGACGAAAATAACAAAATTAACAGTGAATGGAACGCACTAATTATAATCTTATTATTTCAGGTGGATACCTTACAAAGCATGTGGCAAAGTTATTGAGGGAACTAGATTTATATGCTTCAAAGTTCCTCTAAGAAAGGTAAGCAACATTGTTTGAAATGTACCTACAATCTATCCACATCTGTACAAAGTTTCTACTAATGATTGGGTTTGGTTGGGGGCTGACATACTTTGCAATGGGTTCACACAAATAGTTCTAAAACTTGACGCCAGTAGATATCCAGGTGATATAAATGTACCCAATTTTTAGGCTTTGTATTCTATAATGAAAACCCCAATGAAATAGGTCTGGTAGTTAACTGTGTATGCATGAATCAAACAGACCTTATGTATTTAATAAGATAATTATCAAATTGAAAGTGTGATAAAAGATGTGTGAATTATGTTGCATGCAGTGGGGCACTGTTTTACCAGTTTAGTGATTGCTATGTTAGAAGGTACCTACCATATTTGCTAATTTTAAATGTCACTCAATGTTAATTTTTACATTGTATTGTGTCACATCTGAGTATTGAAGTTGTAAGTACAAAACATTGAAGGGTGTGATCCATTGGCGAGCAAAACCGTACGCCAACGAACACGCGAGCCAAAGGTCTAAACCGCCAATGGAGCACCTACAAGTCTGCGGACTTTAAAACCGGCGGATTTGCTCGCTGGCTCTTTGTGCATGCTTGAAATTCTATGTCGGCGGTGCAAAAAACTGTCAAAAAACTGTTTTGCTTGCCAATGGATCACCAACGAAAGCCATCGTGCCGGCAAGCCAACGGTTCAAACCGTTGGCTCGCAAATGGATCACCCCCTTTAAACATTTCACTTTTGTTGAATGGCACATGTACACAAGATTCCACTCAACTAGAGCTACTATACCACTATGTAGTAAGGATGCATAGTACGTAAGTACTAAAGGACACTATAATTATTGTTAGTTCGTAGTTTTCGTAATACAGCGCCATCTCTTATTTATTTCTGAAAACTGAACGCACTACTCTTTGCTAAAGTGTTGTTTAATGATGACGCGAGATGGCGCCATGTGTTCTGTTTTGCGCACGGAGTAGATATATTTGCTCCGTGGTTTTGCGTCTCCTGCCGAGAAAATAAGCTGATTTGACCTAATTGAAAATTAAATTAATTTAAGCACTGAAATAAATGCATGTTGAGTCCGAGTCATTCATGGAGTTTAGAGTCATTGTACCTACTAGGTGTGAGTGTTTGACATGAGCATTGAAGAGAAGCCTCCCTGACTCCACTCCACGCGCAGTTATAATAAAATGAGCGCATTCTGTACTTTCTAATATTGGGTAGATCATCTACGCAAAAGACCAAGAAAACTTTAAAGCGTTAACTCGTCCATCAACCAAGCATATTCTCATCGGAAAGTCAATGCTCACGCAAATATATTTCCTACTAAAATGGTAGCATTTGCACCTGCATTAGCGAAGCTTATGCCGACAATGAAATGCATTATTGGTTCACAAGGGAGACGCACAATACGTGTTTGTATAACTGTCCGTCTGCCTGGGCGTTCACTTGACCGCACCACAGTTAGACGGCAAACAGTCTCGACGATCTGTGTTAATTTGTTCTGCATAGCGCTTGCATCGCTGCGATATCACAAGTGTGTTTGGTTTGCCACTCGCCCCACTCGGTGTCGAGATCCATAATCGATTGGATCCGGACCTTTCAAGAGATCTGTTTTTGGAGACCCCCCATTTAATGCTCGTAGCATGCACGTACGTATGAACAAGTAGCTTGGAACAGGAAAAGAACATTCATGGGTTGATTTTATATTTCGAAAAGGATATGGCGCATAAAAATCTTCTTCGGTCATATTGGCAATTGAAGATTGTTCGAGGTAAGGGTCGTCGCTTGACCCAAAAGATTAATACCGCCATCGTACATGCCTCCATATTTGTTGAAACTGTGGGTTTGTTAACTCGACACATTATTGTTACAGTCAACAAAACCTTCTCAGTACGTGGTGCTTTAATCGTGATGGTTGTGCAATGATTCGAAGAAAAAAGAATGTGTTGAAATCACGAGAATTTTATATATCACTTCATTTTTGTTCGGTTTCATTAATAACATAGGGCGCAATTAATCAGGCAAGCTAAAGACTTAAGAAAGTTCTGGCTTCAGAAACTCTTTACATCTCTTTGCATCTCTAGGGCAAGAGTGGACTTGCCCTTTAATATACCCACTATAACACAATCTTCTATACGGGATAGAGAAGTGTAAGCAGAAAATATGAAAGCAGCAGTTCATTCACGCGCCGATGAGCCGTCAATGATCGTAACCCCTCGATTGAGGGTGGATTGCGGACTCAGTCGCTCAGGCTATACCGGTCAGATTTAGATGTCGAGGATAGCGCGCGTGTTATTTGCTATGAAATCACTACTACGGGACTACTTGATAAAGTAGATTTATCTGAAGCAATAAATATATGCATTGACTAAGTTTCTGGACTAGAATTAAAGACGAGTGTTGTAAATTTTTAACTTACATAATTATAGAATTTTGTCAAGTTAAATTAACTAGGAAACAGACAGTTAATGCTAGAGATGGGTTGTACTAGGTAAATTTGGGACTAGGTGCACCTTTTCCTAGTATTTAAAAATACGTGATCCAAACCCCTGTTCCACGTAGTCCACCTAGTCTCAAGTACTTATCCGCTATGGTTCGCGTACTAAGTCCTTAGATCCATAATAGGACTCGATACATGAGATCAAATGGGGACAAAACTGCATTTTGCTCACTTCAGATGTCGCTACTGCTTACAATATGTCATTCTCCATAGTAATTATGTAAACAAACTTGTCTAAATTAAAATTATTCCATAATATATTATTTGCGTCGTCACGCTTTCGGAGTACGGTACGGTACTTGGTACTTGGTGCGTCAGCGGACGTGTTGAGTGCTAATACTAGGTGGACTAAGTACTGTCAAAATTGGAATAGGTGCCACCTAGTCTTGTAAAATACCTAGTCTTCGCACCTGTTCTAGTAAATACGACTCACCTCTAGTTAATGCTCGATTAAAGTAATCTGAATTATAGTGACTGGAGCACAAGCAAGCTAATCCTCGATTGTGACATACTATACTTATATCACTTTAATCGTTCTCATAGGTTTGAAGACATAATTTACTTCCAACAGGCTTAATTTTTTAACAATCTCTAACTCTTTTCCGCATGACGAAGTTCACGACTGAACGTAGGCGGATCACTGATAGTGGTTATGCCGTAATATGCTGGAAAAGCATTTTAATTTTTAATTAAGACATTGTTTAAGTATACAGTATTAAAAAAATTGACGAGATTTAAAACAGGTTCACTCCAAACTTAAATTGAAACTTATCTGTACATGTTTATCATCAAATGAAGATACTGTGATGCAAGTCGCAAAGCGGAATTTATTGTAGCGACTTCGGGACGACTATTTGCAGTAGGCACTAGGCACCCCTTTTAACGGATCTTGAAAAAGTGCGGTTATGCTGTACCTACATCTTTTGATGTCACCTTCCTGTCTTTAAATCCAGAACGGGGGCGATTAGGCGCTTTTGTATGACACTGAACTTAAAGATAACTGGAGCACTTTGGAAGAGCTTGAGAAGGTTAGTTTTTATGAAGACTACCTTTAGCTTGACAGATGCTTTGACACTTCCTATAATGCAATTGAACGTGCTGCCTAAATATCGAAGTGACCACGTGCAAAAAGAACAGCATAACATCGCATAAAGCAATTTGGATCCGTATTTCTGTACCCTGTGTCATAATATTTTGTATGCTACAAAAGAAACCGGGCCCGACGGCCGAAAGGACTAATCCCGTATTTGATAAAGCAGCGGGTGCCTCGCGCGGTACTCTATGAATACTTGATTCTTTTTTTATCAATATAATATCTTTTTTTTAACTATCCCTTTATACGGTATCTGTGGCGCTTTGATTCCGTTTCTTTATTCAACGGTATCTGACCATAAATTTAGATGTTTTTGTTCTCTTTGAGTTATAAAGGGTATTACGTTAATGGCAATCGGTAGGTGTAATTTGATATCATTCATGCATCCACAACTGTTTCTTTATTATGATTCACCGATGAGCATTGCTTTCTCATCGTTACGTTGGATTCCTTGTTATTTAAGACATATTTAATACGCTTGTCCTTTCGGAAACTGTTTTATATAGAGCTTCATTTGGTTTTGTTTTTTCCTTGGGGTTTGTTATAAATATGATGAATGATGACAGTAACATGGGCGTTTACTCTTTATCCAGATGGCAAAAGGCATATTTATCTGTGTGTTAATTTATCTACATGGCCGAAATGGAATGGAATGTAAATATCAACTAAGTACCAAGTTCTTACGTAATATCGGAGTATTTTTAGTATCTTCTTACACTTCTTACTAAGCTGTGATTTTTTAAGTGACCAGATCTCAAGTTTGTTGATACAACTAGGTGTTTTTTTTCGTGTTGTGTTGTGACTTTCATCAGTAAAAGCGATGTATTGAACAGATGCCAGACGAACACATTATGTCCATCAGTCAACCATCAACATCTCGGCAATAACAATATTTTCTTTTCGCAATATTCTTTTACGATATCACCTCTATGCCACGTGCACACAATTGGTCCAACGACTTTGATGTACGCTTATGTTTTCATTATGCGCGCGCTGAGAAATAAAGTTTTAAAACGCATGACATTTCTTACTGCATTCGCAATAATTTTATTTTGAACTGTTTAAGAGCCGAGCAAGTGAAAAATGACACTGCTATATTCTTTATCTACTTGTAACATATACATTATTTATATATAGTTTATTCTGTAACGTGTCTCAACATCGACGATTATCTGGACCACCCGAACTAGAAATTAAATCTCCGTTAAATTAGACTCCACGATTATTTGGGATTTTTCCGTAGAGGTGTGAATCGGCAATACATTAGACGATTTAATGCTTATGATCGATATCTCGCAGCTTTAATCGATCTAATAGGTATCGCTATGCGGTTGTTATGGCTTAGAAATGAAATCGGTGTCAGTATTGATTCGTCTCCGGTTTAATGTGTAATGTGTGGTCCTCTGAATGTGTGAAGAAAAACGTAGGCCTGATCATTATATAAAGGGTATTTCGAGGCATAAGAACCTACGAGAACTGACCGCGTCCTTTTAGAAATATTATCTCGTTTTGTTTTCCACTGCTCTATTATGACAGGTCGCCATAATAAGACATGATTATTACAAAGTTAAGGGCGATATCGAGTTTCGTATTTTTATGAGCTATGTAAGTACCCATAATAGTTTTTGTTTTTATTTTTAATATTTTAACATTTAAATTCTGTTCCATAGCTCTACCTGTGCTTACATGATTAGGTATGACCGACTTTATTGAATCGTGATTGGTCTAAAACGATTCGGTTATCCATTTTATAGCACACCGCACTTCAGTATCGGTGTGGAAATCTGAATCGGGAATGGTGTTGCATTTCTCCAGCCATCAGGCCGAATAAAAAAGTCATAAAACGATGACAGGCTTGGGAACACGGGGTGGTAATGTAGGTCGATATCAGCCGTTCATTTTATTGAGCCGACAGCGGCGAAAGCCCAATACATTGCACTTATCGTTTATCGTCATGTAATGATATAGCGTTACATGCTCGTAAAACATCAACTAAAAACTATTCGACTTCGGCATATATGTATATACTCAGCTCAGGGTGCAATGAGACTTCAGTCATTCTTCCGCGCTCCCTTTGAATCCATAACGTTATCCTTTGAAACAATAGCTACCTACGCATCTTTCTCAGCCAAACCGTCGCTATTGTTGAATTGTCTAAATGTGTTAACCCCGACGTTACAATCAATACGGTTACGGCTTAATTTATGTGCACGAGGACCCCGTGCCTGGATTGACGTAAATCATGATCATCACAAGACACGCTGGACAAAAGAACTTTCTAATTCAGCTTTATACCTTTTGTCCCCGGTGTTCATACTGTTGCGATCGTACGATTGTTTGCCATTGTCCGCAAAATTACACCTCAATTATACGGAGAAATACTGAAAAAATCCGAGGCTTCTTTGTGTTGGGGCGAAGGGAGGGTAATAATTTATACTCCGTCTGGTTTCCGGCTGGCGTCAAACGGGGGGCTCCGGACCATGTGTTTATACGTGCCTACTACTATGATTACTATTTTTACGTTTTATTGCAATGAACATCATATTTATCTTGATTTTCCTGTTTTATTGCAGTTAACTATCGTATTGTTTTCGTATGCATTTTCTTAATTGAATTGTTTATAATGTTAGTGTAGCGGATGCCTTGATAGTGCGTGGTAATTGGTAATTAGTATCGACGTGCTAAAATCGGGTCCACCGCACAGTCGATTAGCGTCGTATTGATTGCGTCGCCCATAGTGGTGGGCAGTGTTAATGGCCTTCTATTTAGCGTGCTGTTTGATCTTAAAATAGTCGTTTGGGAACACTTTGTTTTTGTGATACATGCATTTTTGGTGTGATAATGTTTAAGTTAAACACGAAGTCGTCGTCGCACATAGTCTGTATCGCGATTGCGTCAAACCTGCCTAACTGCCTGTAGTATTGTTGGTGTAGTGTTGTCATCGTTTCATTTTTGTTGGTTGTGTTATGGTGTTTTTTTCTCGTATGGATTCATTAAGCTGATGTCACCGACGTTTTCTGGACACGATAATCGTGATGGTAACGCCCTGTCTGCGATTACCATGCTAAGTTATGAGCTCATTTGTTTAGCCAGTTTAAATTTTTTGATTATACTTATTGTTAGTCATTGTTAAGTAGGGGTTGACATTAAGCGGTCTGTGGGAAATTGATGTACGATTATTGTGGTCGTCGATTAATTAATTTGATCGTGGCATGGCGCCTCGGTGCAACAGTGCGGGGGTTAGTTTGCGGCAGGCATTATGGGACCCCGACGGTGAAAGCGCAGTGCTCTTCGACTCCCGCTAATCAACCCCGGTTGATTGCCAATTGGCACCGTGATATATCGCCGATTGTCTGGTGTATGGGCCTACAGTGTTGGATATTGCAAGTTGATAAATATTGCCTGTTGATTTCATATTATTCTTGATGATTCCCTTTCCTTCTTCTATATAATGTAAGGGTTCTCGGTGCAGCCGATGACATTATTTCCACCTGTTTCGATTTATGGTAGCCTCCTTCGTCTCCTTATACGTCCTTTTTATCTAGCTCATGCAGCTTATTAAATCAGAATAAGTAATTGTTTAAACCTACTGTCGTCAACCAATTAGATTTAATTAAAATTTATTGTATGCAACAAGTGAATCACGTATTGAACTCGCGTCTACGCACGCCGTTATAATTGACACAGTTATGTTTATTGATTTATTTCAGTCACTTGTGGCAGTCTAGGGAATTTATTGTGCTGCAATGAGGAGAAAGTGTGAGTTTTCATTACGGTTGGCCTTATTTTGTGATGTAAAAAGACCACCGTGCGACCATAGAGTGTGGATCCTTTATTATTATCAAGTGTGTACAATGCAAACGACAGACGGTGGGTGGCGCAGTTTATGCGATCCTCAATCAGTGACGGTTGTTGGGCGCACGCGCCGGCCACGAATTACGCCACGAAATATTACTGGCGCTATTTGTCGCAATACGCATCCTAGTGGCTCGTCTATTGTGGAATATTATAGGCCACCGGCGAGGTTTAACGCTTTGAAAAATAATGATCTATATTTTATAGCAAAGATGCTGCAGGGTTTATGGATTTGGAGTTTGTTATTTTCTAAGATTTTCGAATATTAAGTTGAGCTATTAAGTTGATATCATGATTGTTTGGCTACTTATGGCTACCAATTTGTAGTCGATTGCTATGCACCTCGACTACATTTTGTATTTCTTAAGCGTCACTCGTAATCTTAGGCGTGCGTGCGCATTGTTAGATGTTGTGGCATTTAAGTGCATAGGAACTTCGATCAATAATGCATATCTCTCCCTGATTACTTTTGAGTTTGAAAGTAAAATGAATATTATTTATTACATCGGTCCTAGCGCCCCTTCATAGCCCACTGTGATTTTACCCGTATCAATTACGCAGATCGAATGATAACCCGGCGATAAATTGTCTATGGTCACACGATAACATCTAGAAGCGATCGGGTGCGCGGCCATCTTGAAATTTTTGTTCATTGTCGATGATTTACCGAAGGGGTTATGTTGACTACTGTAATTGATCAAACTGGTAAGGGTGGAGTCAGCCTGGAAAAGCTTGGTATACGTTAATTTTATATGAATGAGCCTGGATTTATACTTCCACGTTGTTTATTTTTTGAACAAACGTAAAGGAATGTTTGTATTTTTTAAACCTAGTATAACACATTAGAAACTTATAAAGCAGCAAAGACATTATTACCCAAGAAAGGAGACATGTAACTGTCCAAAATAGTATGACCTGCTAGACGGGGTCCATGGATACAGTACAACTTAGTCGCTCACGGAAAATATAATTTTGAAAATATGTCGTTATTGCTTAATATGGCTCATCTTCTGTTAAACAATACGCATCAAAATGCCTTTAAATTGATGGTCGAATTGCGAGCGCAGATGTAACAAATGTGTGAATTTCGCTGCATGTTCACTTGTGCTCAGCACACCACTGCATGGTACATGGTACCATATCTGTGTGTAACGTCACGACTTTTATCCCCATTCGGGGGTAGTCAGAGGCTTGAGTGGTCATACACCACCACATTGTAGAGGTATTAACCAACTCAAAGCCCACGTTTCACCAGATAGTCAGAACCCAACGTGACAGGTGGTGAACCTACCATACCATACCATACCACCATGGTGGTACCATATCTGATAAAAATAATACTTCAATGTAACATAGATTTAATTTTCTCCGTTGACAATACCCCTTTTAAAACTGCCGTTTAAGTTAGCCGTTACACGCAACAGACGAAAGACTTTCTCCCACCGCACAATCAACACCTGATACAATATTGTTGCTTATAACATCAATCTTAACATAGAGACCTATTTAAAGTCAATCCGAGACACGTGGTACTAATTCTCGCTTCCATTCCTCGTGTTTGTAAAGGCGCACAGACCACACAGTAAGTAAGCAATCACCTGACCATCGTACCCCGCTCCCACTCTGTAATCACGCCATCATTACCTCTAATGACGTGTTAACGTTGCTTTATGGGAATGCCAAACATGACGTTCACATTTCGGTCATTTACATTTGTTTGTCTACTATCTTCGTATTGTTTGCTTTCGTCTCTAGAACAGAGGGCGGCGTTTGGGCCAGCCACTGGTGTGTTTAAGGCATTTTTAAGTGCAACTCGGTATCGGGTTATGTTTAGACTTTGGGTTCTACAGTCGCCTCTGCCTTTATGGCCTTTAATTCAATTTAACATATCTAGCGTAACGGTTATATGTTATATGTGTATTGTACGTTCAAGTTGGCGTTACATTCTTTGCAAGTGCTATGATTATCAACTAAGCAATTAAATGTACATTATTTTTTAAATAAATTAATGTGCGTGTGTCTTTTGAAGTAAACTAATGTAAAGATACCCTTGTCACTAATATATTTATTATTGTAACAGTTAAAATAAGTAAACAAAAAGAGGACCGATTAACCGTTAGTCGTGCGACACAGGTGTGTGTGGCTGTCGTTTCGGGATGCTGTACCTCTGATAGCTTTTCTATGAATTAGGAATCGTGTTTCATGTATTCCTTTACTTTGTAATGTTGCATGTTTAAATGATACATCAATTTTAATTCATTCATAGATAGGTATATTCATTGATCATGCTTCATTAATAACTTCGTCCAAGTGAATATCAACACGTGCTTCATTCCCATTCACGTCTGTTACCAAATATGCATGCGGTATAGTTAGTGTATACAAAAATACGACTGGTTAGGAACACCCACGGATATCCACCTTCCGGCTGGTGTTAATACGTCCCTGTTGGTTTTGTGTCTTCACCAAATTGAATTTACTGCTGCTACTTGTGATATTGCTCTTTATCATAATGACATAAGCGTTTTGCTGACTCCGAAGAAAGTTTGTACTTCGCAAGCCATGCCTAATTCACACTATGTGTTTAGCTGAACTTTGTGAAATACAACAAAGATGTAATGATGGCTGTGGTAATGCATTTTTTTCGTGTACTTAAAGACGGCGACGCAGTGCAGATGTTAATTAAATTATCAATGCAGACTTCCGTGGTATTATTTAAAACAGGTTTATCTCATATTACAAAGCCATCTCTATTTTTAAATGCTAATTTTTAGGACAAGATAAAGTGCATGTATAAGCTTCTTCTGTTGTAATATTATTTACATACGATACATGTAATACGTCTTTATAAATGGAATTATTAACTTTTACTGGAATAAATCGATTACGTATTCAAAAATCCATATTGAGCTGTCGGCGGTGTTAAACAGTACAGTCACGTTCCTTATAAAGAATATTGGAAAAAAAATCTATAAAAGCCGCAACTCATAATAGTCAGTGGTCACGAAGGTGTCCCGTATTGTCCGAGGCGCCAGCAGTTGATACTACCCGCTGTGATACCTTTCCCCTACCGAATTAAATTGATCTCCCATTCTTCTCCTTAAGTGGCTAAAGCGGAAGGGATCTTCATTGTACCAGGGGTCTTGTATGTTGGTCTCGTTTGCCCCAGGACATTGAAGCTCGCCGATTGAATTCACACCCGCAGTTCCCGTGTCCCCTTCTCGTTATAAATCAAACGCAGGTATGATTCCGTCTGGGGCAGCCGTGTGGAATGCTGCAAACCCTAGCGGGGGCGATTTGTGCAACGATGCTACTATTATGTTGTGTTTTGGGGAAGTTTTAATTAAGGATGCAGACGTACAATATTCTTTGGCGTATCTATCCCATACAAAAAATTGGTTTGTTGACGTACTCATACATACTATACCTACTTGAGATCATTCCATAAATGTGTGTCATACATCGTAGATCATTTTGAAATATGACCTTTGTAATAGTATTTAATCAATAAATAACATGATTAAACTAATAAAGATTTCATTTCCTTTGATATAATGTGCCATGACCGATTTTCTATAAGATTGTTTTCATAAATACGTCTGCGACCAATAAAAAATTGGGTTGTTTTTAACACGAACTGCAATAAATTGTTGGATTAACTATACTCATAACTCCAATAAAAGATGTTTTTCCCAATGGTATATTTCAATTTCAATAAACACATTGCATAAATTTACGTATTTAAAGGCGTTGGTCTAATTTTATGTGTCTACTTCAATATTTGTTTAACCTCGTTCCTTTTATAAATGTGTCACGTTCGTAATACATCGTGGAAGTGTCTCGGGCCGACAATGAACTTGCCAGTCAGCGCGATGGCTCACGCACACGCGAGCCTGCTATAACGCTATTACTATACCCTCCTCACGTGTGACGGGACTATGCATTTGTTTGTCCGCAGCTGCGGTGCCGACAACATATTTATTGTGCTCATTAACCTTCAAGAACGCTATTTAATTGTCGGCCGTTTTTTATTCACTTCACCTCTGACCCGTCCGCGACTTATTGCTCCCCGGCCTCACTTTGAAAGCGAGAACTGGATGTTATTTATTATCCTGAGGCGAGGATACGTGTCGCTTCTATCTTTGTGGCGCTTGTGGGCTCGTCTGTATGATTTATGTGCTCCATGACGACGTAATTACTGTCACACGAATAGTATGCGACTCATTCTTCAGCAGTTTAATGAGCTATACAAACATATCTATCCATCCATCAGCGGAACGACGTCTTCTGCTAGACATAGGCTTCCCTCAACTATATATCGTATTTCGTCGTTTTTGCCAGGCGAGTTGACTAATTCCAGTGATTGACATAACTTATAGCTATGTCCATTACAGTTTAAAGCCGTCCGCAGAATCATTATGTTAGAAAAACCCCTCGCAAACTATCAGAAATTTGCCAGTACAACCGGTTGCCTTATTTGGTCTGCATAAGGAAGTCCACAAAATTACTGAATAACGTTTCTGATAATGTCCGGCCGGCCTAAAATTAAGGACACTGGACGTAGGTACTCATACTTAGTTTGTCGATAAACGATGTATGTAAGTAATCTGAGAATCCTATTTACATTGCCATAAGGAAATTCAGCTCATGTGTAATCCTAGACGTTTTTATTTACAATCTATACGAGCAGCAAACAGGGTCCGTCCATTCACAAGTAGTTTGTAGTGAGATCCGCCGCTCCAAGATAATGAAGTCCTGGGTAATATAATGCAATGGGATATGGATATTGGCCGGGTAATGTGGAATATAGTCGTAGCGACGATATTGTCAAATGGCTGTCTATTTCTCACGCAGTGTGAGTCTACTCGTGGGGGTCTAATATCTACAGCTAATGATCAAAACACACGGCTCACAGGAATTTGTGTATACAAATGTGTTTATTGAATAATATGCCTGTTGCACAATTTAAAATGTTACTTCATTGGGGATTATGATGTTCATGTGTATTTTATTGCATTCGTAATGCAGGATTTTGCTTTACCTTATCCTTTTGATGTTTTATTCATACTCATAAATGGATCGCTTGATGCATTTAGTTCGTAGTAATCACATATACAAATGTAATCCTTTCAGTTTGTTTAGCTGCACCATCTATAATATTTAATATGACCAATGTGTTTCATATCTCCTATTTTATAATCACAATCACGTAATTTGGGTGATACATCATGTCCTGTTTGATTTACATTGTATTACAAGGGATTATCACAATGAATGTCCTGCTACCATTGTTCTGGAGCTTTCTATCTGAGTGTGTTAGGCACTCAACTTTGACGTCTTCATACACCGTATCGGCAACAGTAAATTGTGGTATCGTGTCGGTACCGTCGTCGGTATGGAACCGTTTATTGATTGGTATCGTAGTTTGTCCGCTGTTCACTTTGAATAAAATTCGAATTATAATTAATCACGATTGTGCGCGTGGGAGAGCGTCGTCGCACGCTCGACGATCTATCATATTTTGTGATAACGCCACTAGGACGCATCTCGTAAACGTATTGAGACGATCTGGTTTGAAGCTAAGTTATGCGACAATAGTCGTATGGAACGGTACAATGGCATTTGATAGAAACCGTAAATGTACTCAGTGTAGTAATAACCATGTAAATAGATGATGATAATGTTATCAACGTATAGTGATATCTGACAACAGCGCGTTATTCCGTAGGTTAGCGTGTGTCGAGGTTGTTAAACGTTCAATTTTGCGGTACATTTAAGGAGTCTACCGCGATGTCCCGGCGATGTATAAAGACGATGGTGTCGATGACAACAATAAAATCGGATCATAAAGTTTCGATCGCACCCTTTGAGAGTTCCTATGCAATCTCGCCGCTCAATTTTATTTCCAATACCAGCGTAAATAGATAGGCGGGTGGATGTAAATGAGGGACACCCTGGGGCTACGGCGGAGGCTCCTGTCAATTGAATTTGTCTGCAAGCGCGCCGTGCATTAATAGCGCACTAAACTACGTTGAGTACTATTATTGATATTTTCATAAAAACGCGTTTCTATTGTGCGGTGACGACGCTCAATGCGCGTCTAGTTTTAGTGCGTTTCGTTATGGCATTTTGATATTTTATGCTGGCGCTGTACGTGGCAGTACTTTTGTAGTTTTATTGCTTTTGTGTGGTTTGATTTGATCATTTAATCTAAGGCTTCCGGTATTTTATATTATTGATTCATTCCCAAACTTTTTTGTCGTTGTCCTTATTTTTATTTCTGGCGAGATGGTCTTTTGTACTTGGTGGGAAATCTGAAGTTAATGATTTAGCTTATATTTTTCGCCCCAGTTACATCGTCTGTCGCTCAAGTGCAACTCTCTGCTAGTGAACTCGCGGATGCTTACAGACGTCATAAATCTCTATCTACCTTGCATACATTACTCGAGTTGAACACACGTTAACAGATTGTTACGGCGATGTCTATTTGTTTATCGCAGCTATCCTTTCATCGTTCTCTTTCTCCGTCTGTTCCCACGTTCTCGGCGCTTAATCACGTCGGGTGTGCGCTCGCGCCTAATATTGCACAGTAATGTGTTTATTAAGCGCCGTTCCCTTTAATGGCTGTACCATTTACCATACAATGTTCAGTGGTCGGTTTTGCGTGTTAACTCTACGTGGATGCGACATCTCCACTCCTGTAATGATCAGTACGCACGAAAACGATTATCGCTTTTGTGCTTTTAAGATGACCTTAACTTTTATTGTTCTTTTTAACTGTGTGGTATTTATTGAACATTTTATTAAATCAAAAGCGAGAGATATTGAAAGTATTTTTATCTACTGAGATTTGAATTTTTGGCAAATAGTCGGGAGGAAAAATGAAAGTCATACAGATCTTCTGATTTATTATTTGGATGTTAACCATACGTGGGCACCTCCATATATTGATATCGGTGTGTGAAGTAGAGTTTGCAGCTCGCTTTCTTTGCGTTTCGTCATCACTCGCTACCACGCCATGAATACACGCTGTATTAATTATTGCTCCGCTTGTTTGATGACTGACTTTATTCATGAGTTTGGCACTGATTGTCATGCTTGCTTGAGTTTTTTTTTTCATCTTGTCACATACAAACACGGATGGTCTAGTGCTAATTTATGGCTGGCGTATTTTTTGTTCTTTTTATAGAGTTTCGCTATAATTAGAGTTGTGATATCATTGATTGTGTAATTATAGTTCAATGATGTTGAAATTCCTATATTAGGCTGTATGTTTTGTACGCGCACGTTTGTTGATCATGCCTAATATTTTCTTTTTTCCTGTCCGAAGCGGTCGGTGATTTAATTGTTGGTTATCTGTGGTAAATAACACGCGTTGACTAATTAGGCTTATTGAAAATTTACATTCCGTGAATATACAATTATAAAAAGATAATAAAAATAGATATCAGTCATGTTTATTATGTGTGTCGTTATTTCATGGTTAGTCTCTAGCTTAGAAGTAGACTGTACTAACCTGTAATAGACGTAGCAGTTAAATTGGTACCCCGAAGAGTACTTCGTGAATGATGGTAACGCTTGACACTGTTAAACCGGCCATTATGTAAACACGAATACCCTAATCACCAAGCATAAGTTGTGGTTTAGTAGTGTTTGATATATCTACACGTGTCATCATTACCCAAATGTGATCTACGTCTCTCATTAGCTTCCTTCCAAATAAGATATCAAACGGTGATTAAGTGCCGACGCACCGGCGATTATTTTATTGCATTCCCATGTTAATAAACAATTTAACGTTTCCATTATATGACGGTATTGTCAACGGTTATTTCCTAATAATGCACAACATCTGATTAACGGTTAAAATCATAATTAGCATACAATCGCGAAACTATAAATTGTTTTGTGAAAGTTGCATATTATAATACAAAATCCATTCCGAGTCGGTGTCTTTAATTAACTAAAGACTCTATGATTGAAAATTAATGAGCGTCACATTAAACGCACACATTAAAATGTCTGCGGTTGTTTTTCAGAGTATAAATGAAGCTTTTGGGGACACAAAAATTAATAGTTCCATTCCGTTGTTTTCGTTAGTCGATCGTTAGTGTCGCCGGTTGGCTCGCAGCGATGCAAATTAAGATGTTCGTTCGGAATTCGGTTTTGATTTATGACCTTATAAAGCGACGGTACGACGCAGGTACTTCCTTGGAATAATTCATTTAGGGTGCATTGTTTTTATTAAGTTACGGGAAATTGATCACTCTCAAGTTTTTTTAAAAGTACCTACGTGGTCGTTAGAGTATTAAGGATCACGAGGAGTCTTGTTATACGAAAGGCGTGAGAATGCAGGAAGTTTTAGTTTTATTATTACTTGCTTAAAACACTTTATTGTATTGTATTTATCGTTCAGCTTTATCTATAGGTATCTTTATCTGCAAGCGGATTAGCAAAATTGGATAATTTTTGTTCATCATCAGACTTCTATTAGGTTGTTAGTATTTTTACCACTGATGTCATACCTGTGGAATGATGTATTGTTGATCTTTGTCTCATGTAAGCTTCGTCTGGTGATGCGGATATAAATTGTTCATTATACTTTACGATTTAAACAAGCTCCGATATAATTCCGCGGATTTCTCAAATTCTGATCATTCTATTAAATTTTTTACCATCTTAAAATTTATATACTGTACACATTTTATAGTCGCCACGTCGTAAAAATGCGACTTGCTTATTATTTTAGTTTTAGAAACTTTTATACATATTCATTATTAAGTTTGTCAGCTAATTTTTAACCGCAGTGTTGATTGAACATCGTCGGCACATAATTAATTAATTAACGTATACATAATTGCGTCATTAGTTTATATTTTAATGTTTTCCCGTTTTATTACTTTATTTTGTCGTGCATATTTATTTAGTCGGTTAGGAAATAATCTAAGATGCATAAATCATAGATACTAGTATAAGTTATGCCCCGAGTGAGTTGTTATTGCTTCATTTAAATAAAGCTAATGAAACATGGGTCAATTTTAAGATAAATATATAATGCTTTCATTAAAAAGATGACATATTTGGCGATGTTTAAAATAATATTTTCGTTAGACCATTATTATTTAATTACAACTCTGCTTACATTTAAAACCGTCTTACATTGCTATGTTATTCGTATCTTAACGATCATTTCGGGTTTGTACTGAATAAAGTTCGGGTCAAACGGTGTTATTAATCGCAAAAGCTGTACTTATCTTTTAATTCAATTTACACGCGTACCAGCCTTGTATATCGGTAATTTATCGTTTGTAATTCTGTCAGTATCTTGTAAGAATCTTAATTTCTTTATTATCTTTCTACACTTGGCAATGTTGTTTTGGAATGTTAGTTTGGTGATTTGTTTTATTTATTACCGTGAATTTATGTTTGTGGTATCAATTTTGATTCTTTGCTTAACTTTTCGATATCTTTATGTTCGTTAGAATACGAGAATTTATATCTTTCTGTAGATACATAATTAGAGATATTTTTATCTACGTAACAACATGTTGTCAAATTAAGTATCGGTTATCGATGTTCTGTTGTGCGTTTAATGGTAGACCCACTTCCATATTAAGAAGGTTTTCTTAGTAGCATTTAACTCCTTGTACAGTAAAAACCCGTAGTTACCTATTCATTCGGTCGTAGCTATTACATTTCTTTCCTATATTAATTTTATGTTGTTTATGACAATTTTATTTCATACCTAATCCTAATGCACTAAACACTAGCTTTTGGCCGTGATTCCGTTATCATTGATTGAATTTTGAAAACATTAGCGTACAAAACATCAAGTTTGTAGGATGTTCGTAAGACTCGAGTGCTAATAAGTGGTAGGTATAGCTTTTATAGATTGTATATTTTAAGCATCTGCGAATTTAAATGAAGTATCCGCTGTAGCTATAGTCATGAGTCTAGCACCTGCACCGGGAGGCTGAACAGTAATAGAGAGGTGTGCCTCCACGCCCCACCGTGATGTGCTGACGACAAGCTTCGCAACTCCGCCGTGTTGATTTTGTACACTATCGTTTTGTGTTACACGGTAATTGTATACTGGTAACTAGTTGGGAAGTATCGCCTTTTATAAGGTTAACTGTTTGAATCGCATTGGTACTTATGAAAGAGTACACTAAGAGTACACTAATCAGTATGTTACAAAGATAAAATTCAAGAGAGGAATAAATCCAATTTACAGCATTTAAAAACTATCTTGTTATATAACGTGTTGTTCAACATCAAGTGGTCGTGGCTTAATTGATCAATTCAATTTTTGTATTGATGTCTTCTTCAAGTTTGGCGACGCCAATAAACTCGAGTGTTTGTGTTGCGGTTACAATATTTGGACTTTGATTCTGACTGTTGGTATTTATGAATTTATTTTTACGGCTGCTGCCACATTATTTTTTACTGTAGCGATATGTCCGTACATGGCGTGTGTGGCAATTGCGAACCAATGACAATGCTCTGTAAAGAGTGATTTAAACTTGCGATTTCCAAGTATCGTACCTACATTTCCGATGTGAATGCTTGGACGTGAATCAGGATGGCCCGCTTTTTGAGGATTTACCAGTAAATGGTGATGTAACGGACGATTATGTGGCTTTAGTCATTTTTTTACGCAACGAGACTTCAAATGGCAAATTAAATTGTACCTACTTTTGTGTGCCTGTGCACTGTGATAATATAGGATGTTGTTAGTCCTACATTTGATCGCGTGTCACGATAATATTACCGAAGTATTAGTATCACTTAATTGAATCATAGATTATTTTGTAGTCTAATCTCTCATGATAGATTAAATAAAAAATCTATATATTGTAACATTTGTTGTATTAAATCCAGTTCCAGATAAAGTTTACGGGGTTTGCATTTGTTGGTTTCATTGAAGCCGTAGTAGGTAAGAAATTTTAATATTACATTACCACCTTTGAAAGAACACCCGTGTCGACTGGATTATGTTTGAGAGCGGCCGGCGCCTGCACAGCTCTTCTCACGAATTTCGCAGCGCGGCGCGGCGCCTGCGCGTGGGCGGCCTATCACAAGCCGCCATCGCACGTCGCACCGTGCGCACTTGCCACCACACCTGTGCCACTACCACAATATCAACTCAGCCACTCTACTCACCACAATAAAGATTAAAATCCTCTATCACAACTGAACAATAAAATTCTTACGAATACATGACGGCCCTTTGTTGCCTAGTGCGTCTAATTAGTCAGACTGCTTAGTGCGATACCCGCCGCAGGCTAACATTTACTACGCTATACGCTGTGTGTGAAATTATGATTTATTGATACTTTATACGTACAATCACAGATTACCAATAAGTGTCTTGAAACATATTTTATTTAGCTTTAAAAATAAACACAGTTCCCATGGTTTTCTCTCGTATTTTGAATTAATAATAGTGAGGGCGCCATCGATAGCTTTCAACGATATATTTTTGCTTTACATTGAACGTCTGGCTGGAGACGTCGTATTTCAACAGTCGTGTACAGATTCATCTGGCAGCTCTTATTCATAAGAGGATTCACAAGTGACATTAAAGCTCCTCGTATGATGTTTTTGTACAGTCTCATTGTCGACGAATATCAAAGAGTATATTTTGTTGAATTTATTGCGCTCGCCAGCGGTATCGTCTGCGTTGAATAGCTTGTATCGTGTGATATATTTTTCCTCAAACCGTCGCCGCAGCGGTCCAACTCTTTGCCTTGTACGAGTCTCGTTGCTTATTTGCTCTTTGTGTTGATATTGGCTGGATATTGGTCGCGTTATTTAAGTCGCCCGTGATTTACTGTTCTGAAATATATCTACATAATGTTAAAGTACAGTTTCATTAAACATTTTTAATACTTTGTTTCACGAATGAGGTCCTGAATCCGTAAATGTGCTGAAGCCTGGCGACATGCCGGCGCCAGTCGGTGAAATTAATCTGAGTCGTGTATCTGCAACTCCGAAATTAAACGTTGTTTATTGGAATTAAATGGGACCATTATTATATTGCTTTTTGTTTCAAGGTGGTTATACTTATGCGGCGGATTATTTTTTTGGCTTACGACATTCGTTAATTTTGTCGTTTTTGAACTGATTCTTCGGCAAATTCAAATTTAATCATTAGACATGACTGGTTATTGATGATCTCGGACACCCACAAAATAATGAATCACAGCCTCCGTGGTATCAATTCGCCGCCTAAAATTAACAAAGGCCCTTTGTCGCTACCGATTTGTCGCGACCGGATGATTTATCTTCAATAAATTTATCGCTCAATCAACGTCGTCGCATGCGCAGGTACGCGCCGCCGCTGATTGGATTTCTTCATAATTACATCTTTTGACACGTACGCGCCAAGTTTCGTACTTCGCAGGCCGCCAGGGCAGGAGATCGTGGGAGCACCGTGTAATCAGCTTTCTTGACTGTCTTGTTTTGATCTGGAACCAAGGAAATACTGTTTAACAGAAATGATAGCATCTTAACTTCTTAACATTGTTTTTAATTATGAATATCTACATTTTCGCGTCTATCTATGAATATTACAATACTTTTCTTGGGTCTGTTGCACTCTTCTTCTTCTTCCTACTTAGCCTGATCTCATTGGTTAGGATCGGTTTTCAGTCTACCCGGATTTGTCTGATTTCCGATATTTACACGGAGCCCTATTGCGCCGTTGCACGTAAAAAATCAAAATTAAATTTGAGTTAATTATGTCCTTCTTGTTGTTTTTAAACCAAATTCATTGTTTTCATTTCTCCATTTAATTAAAAATATCTAGGTGTTATTTTTTTATTATTTTCATCTTACTTTTTCTGTGTTGTTTCCTTAAACGTTTCCAGTGAGCACCAGTCCCTTGTCGGTTGGTTACGGCGAGTATAATAAAGGAACACGATGAAGGGCGGGGTGTTCTTGCATGGTTTCGTTTACACGTCGTCCGGTTGTCACGGCAGATCATAATTTTGGTGGTTATTAACAGAGATCGCCGCCTCTGATAGTGGCATTACGTTATTATAAAGAATATTATTAAACTTAATATTGATGGTGAAATTAATCTACGGGATGTTAAAAATAACTTAATTGGTTTGTCGTTATAATCATTATTATTTTAATTATTTTGCGGTGCTCAAGTTTCAATTACAGCTGATCGTTTCTTATTAACAGATTCATATCTCTAAGATCTAATATTAGTTTTGTTAAATTTAATTGGATGGAATCTGAATGCGGCACCTCCGTGTTTGTAGCTCTTCGAGCAACTTACAAGGTAACATCACCTGTTATTACCCCAGTAACATGTGGTAAATGATTTAAGTTTTAAATGGCACACCGGTTTTGCGAGGCTCTGTGGATTTTTATGATTGCACCGTCATCGCCGCACAACGGGTGTAATTTCTCAACTAAGCCGACACACCTTCCAATAAATGTGGAGGGAACACACCGCAAATCATTACAAACGAGGCAAATATAGGTAGTAAGAGAGTATTAAACATTTTTCATAAGGATAATCCCTGACTTATCTTATGTGGAACAAGTACCACCATCTGCATATATTATTTCATTCACGTATATGACATCAATTCGGAAGTATTTAAAGTTCACATTCCGCTGGGTGACATTCAGGTATTTTTATTCCATTGTTCCGGTTAGACTGAAGTATCACGTATCGGTTATTCATGTAGGCTCTCTCTCTTCCTGGACTATGTATCCCAAATGGTGGGACTTTTATTCCTGTAGGCTAAAGAAATTAAAAGGATCAATATGGTTATAAGTATGTACTGGTCGTTATCTGTTTGGATTCTGCATGGCCTTTTTCCTTAATGAGGATCAGTAATAGGTCAACAAATCAACTCATAACCAACACTAACAGTTAAAACTAAGCTTTCTTATCAATATAGTTTTTAAATCATCGAAATCGGTCCATCGGTTGCGATTTCCTAACACATTTTATGTATCCAAAATTTATCGACGGGCGGTAAGTGCGGCCAGCGCGCGTGACGTCACCGGGCTCGCCTCGTTGATTTCGCGCTGTGCCCGGTTTCCCGCTTGCGCCGCCATTCACTATTTTAGGTGTTATTCATTTAAATTACATGCTGTAAAGGGCCATATTGATCTATATTAAATGCACAATGTATTTAAGGTACTTAATTGGATAAGGATTAATGCTGTATTGCTTAAAATCGCTTCGTAAATAAGCCATTATTTCTCGTAAAAAGTAAAGGATAAAAAATGGTTATTGTGGGTTATCCCTAAGAGATAGACATAAATACCATCGCGGACTTTTTGTATACCTTTTTATGGTGTACAATACTGTAGTACATTATTTTGATCTATCTCGTAGGATTCAGCCAGCGTTTGCAATGTAAGCGCAAAAAATGTATTTATTTACGACATCACATTAGAAACCTCTAAAATTATCAGTGTTTCTCTACTATATTAAGCATGTATTATACATAATAAACCTTCCTCTTGAATCACTATCTATTAAAAAAAACCGCATCAAAATCCGCTGCGTAGTTTTAAAGATCTAAGCATACATAGAGACAGACAGCCAGAAAGCGGGAAGCGACTTTGTTTTATACTAGGTATGTAGTGATAGTGAATCCTTAGGTAGGGTGATGGGTAATATAATATTATGTTAATAATAGATTATAAAGGAATAATAAATAATAATAATAAATATCGCCAGACTTACACGCCATCTGTATGGTCCCAAACTAAGGGGGCGTCCATAAATTACGTGAGGTAATTTTTGTGAATTTTTGCCTCCCCCATCCCCCTTAGTAAGATGTTGTGAGATTTTGCTCGACCCCCTCCCTCCCCCTCTAATCTCACGTGAGATTTTTCAAAAGCCATATTCTAGTGGAGAAACATGTTTTACTTAATTTAACCCAGTTTTCTCGCAGTTTAAGGGTGCGTTTCCATTTAAGCGGAACTGGGTGGAGCAGAGCGGGGCGGAGCGGAGCGGGGTGGAGTGGAGCGGGGCGGAGCGGAGCGGGGCGGAGTGGAGCGGGGCGGAGCGGAGCGGGGCGGAGTCAAGCTGAGCTGCATTGAGCCGTGTTCCGATCAGTCAAATTTGAGTCAAATTCAATCTCATGGAGTGATCATACGTCATGTTATCGGTTAAGAAAAGAACAGCGCTTTTACATCTTTCTCTACTAGAAGATGAAAATTCGGAAGCTATCCGCCGCGTGTTCATATACTGTATTCGAAAGTCCGCTCAGCTCAGCTCCGCTCAGCTTCGGTTAGATCCGCTCAGTTCCGCTCAGCTCCGCTCAGCTCCGCTCAGCTTCGCTCAGCTTCGCTCAGCTTCGCTCAGCTCCGCTCAGCTTCGGTCAGATCCGCTCAGCTCCACTCAGCTCCGGTCCGCTCCGCTTCGTGCCCACCACTCGGCACCACAGCCTGCTCGACTCCGTTCTGTCCGGCTCGGGGCCGCGTGTTCATTTGTTTTATTCGAAAGTCCACTCAAATCCGCTCCGCTCCGCTTACACTGTTTCCACTGATGCGGAGTGGAGATTTCGAGCACTGTGATTGGCCAGTTCACGGTCCGCTCCGCCCAGCTCCGCTTCAATGGAAACGCACCCTAATTTTTGCGGAGAAAAAATTACGTGAGATTTGCAGAGACCCCTCCTCTCCCCCACGTGAGATTTGGTGAGTTTTGGCTCGACCCCCCCCCCCCCTCCCCTCTAAATGCCTCACGTATTTTATGGACGCCCCCTAAGCACCGCTGATACTTGGCTACCATACAATGGACTGGGGGCGATCTCAGTGACAACCAGACCAGAGTAGATTACGAAAAGGCCATTTCCGAAATTTGCCTCTGGCGGGAATCGAACCCACAACCACCCGATGCAGTGAGCCAAGCGGCCAACGCTCAAACTATAGCGCCAAGCGGTCGTCAAAAATAAACAGGAATAAAAATAGTACTCAATAGGATAAACACCTAATCTACCTACTTATGACAGGATACTACCTACCTTTCTAGGTATCTTATATATCTTATAGTACTTTGGGTAGGTACACCGAACCTTTCCATGCTTAACCTAGTGGTAAAATAATAGGTTTCTTTGTATAAATAGTATTCATAACAGAAAAGGTAAGTGAAAAGGTACCTAAGTGTACCTTTTCCGTTTCCAACCACGTGTCTCGGCGCTGGTGTATTTTAAATTATTGTTTAAGTAGTCGAATACCATAAAAGTATTGACTTTTGGCAGGTTATCCGACTTAGCTTGTTGAAAACTTTCCTATAAACTCATTTTGAGGCTTAAAACACAATGCGCGCGAACTAGACAACCGAACCCTAGCGCTAGCCGAGCGCGTATCAGCCCGCGTGACGTCACAGCGAGTGCGGCGGCCGGCGCGGCCCGGTCAGGAAACTTCGTTAGGAAATTAGTCGTATCTTCGTTAATTTTTGTCGTAGACCAAAAATTATTGAGCTGTATGTTATAGAATCCTTAGCTCTATAAATCTGCAGTTTCAACTAAATTCGTTACGGTAATTCATTGTCATTTAATATATTCCTGCCTCTGGGATATAAACGTGTGCACAGACGAACAAAAAGAAAACAATTAACTCTTAATTTCGCAACACCCGAAAAGCGATATCATGTAGGGTGACCAGTATCTGGTTTTCCTGAGGTACTTGTACTACTTGGATGCTTTCGGCAGTGAGCACAAATTGGTCATAATAAATGATCCTCGTAAATTGAATGAGACTTGATGCAACGTACATTTCGAATGTTTCTTTTTGTCTTTAGATAAGATGATGTATGGTTACAGATGATTTATTATAATATCTTGATTTTCACTTTTGTGCTTTTTTGTATTTCTGCCCGTTGGCAATTTTACTTTGAAGTTAATAAAATAGCATCACTCATATAATTTTCCTCCTAAGCAAAGGAAATAAATACATTGTTTTGATCACGATGTTAGTATAAGTATATTTCTATTTAATGCAAGTGTATCCTTACGCGCGTTTCGAATTTTAATCTTGCTCAGCATTCATTCCGATATCCCATAATTGTCGAAGCGTTGGACAACATACGTAGTGTATCTTCGGAGCCCATCACGCCACCCAGCTCGTTTTGGAGCTGAATTTCGGCGCGGTGGTCGCAATTAGGCGCGATAAATGCCCCCGACATACGATACGCCGACTTTTCATTCGATTAATCGGTCGAAACGAACACGGAATCGGATTTTAACAGGTCATACTTTTTGGTTTTTTATGTAGCACCTTGTGCGATATTTTGATGCGTATCTCGGATTGTATGAGTAGACAATTTTCATATCAAAGTTTGAAAGGTAGTGTCACTGAGGGCTTATGGCTGTAAAATTGTGTAAATGACCAAGTGTCGATCCAATTGTGCTAAAGTTCTGGCTATAAAATAAGACATGTGTCTTAAACAAATTGTTCTTATTGAGACCCCTATGTTGGTTAACAGGATTGGCTCTCTTACATTAATAAAGCATGTTTTTTTATGTGCTGACACAACCCGCATATGTAAGAAGCTGGCCACATATCAATTATTTTGACACCAAATGCCTTTTTGATCATTACTCAATTACGCTTAAATTTTATGTCTTACTTTCAATAGTCGATCATTACGAGGGTCATATCTGTGACAGTATCATTACCCAACCTTTGTTTATGAACGTGCAGTATTAATGTTTACGGTTTATCAGAGTTCTTGTCACTTTCAATGTTATCATTCTTAATTTCTATACATCTTTCAAAACATGTCTTCAACAAGAATGGCGTTGGCATAAAATGATGTGGGTAGTTATGAACAATTTTTAACGAGGTCACGAATTTGAATGTCACAACTCCACCCTTTTTAAATTTACCGCAGCAGTCGACTCGGTGTCAGAAGAAGAACAAGTCCGTAACGATCCATAAAACAATACAAAAAGCTCAACCATTACAAGGCGACAAAACTCTAATATCAATAGAACACAATGGGAACAATAGTTGCCCTCTGTCAATTATGCCATCATTACCATTGGAATAAACGACGTAACGGATCAGATGATTGTCAAAAACAACATGATGACAACGCAATGCGGCCACAACCGCATATCGCGGCAAATGCACACAAAAATAATTCTTATTAGCTAATAAATAAACTTTTGAATTCATTACTGAATCAAAACAGTGATCTTGCATATTCGAAATGTCGAAACAGTTACCCTATAAATGATTTATAGACTGCGGCGCCGTCTTAATTTTTGTCAATAATGTACAATGTATCTGAATAATTAAGGTGTCGTTAGCCGTTTAATAAGTTTCTTTGTGCATTGTAATTAGGCGATTATGAAATTAGAAAGATGATGTAGTCGAGCCTGTTTCACCGGCTTATTAAGTTACCAACAAGGTATGCCATCTGCATCCGACCAGGTACTATATTCATATGTGATTACCTTGTTGTTTGCATGCTGCGCCGGTGGTGCATGAATTTCAAGTAGCCGCGGATAACTAAGAGAAAGTTACAAAACTTATTCGGCGGCGTTTGATCCACGATAAGCTCCTACCAGCTCTTTATTGTAGCATCGTAAATTTGACTGGATATCGGCTAGATTTGTTCCCGTGCATTGCATTGAAATTTAATACTGGAACATTATGTTGACTCACCCAAAACGTTTCAATTTTGCGTAATGTCTATGCAGTTTTGCGTATCTCGTATTGTGTTGATGTTGTTCAATTCGCAATGTTATTTATGTCATACAAACCTCGATATTTAACTTCCTTCCATGACTTGATAAATTTACTGGCTACTATTTACTAGCGAGTCTACATCATTATTTAGCATATTCCGATCACTATCGCTTGATTTGCTTATGCCGCCGTTATACGATTTGGGTCCTTATTGTTTTCAACTGTAGGTCTAAAACTCTTGCGCGTATATCAAGAGACGTATTTGCGATTATTTGATCCTCGCATTTGTCAAATATGATCGAGGCGTGCGAAGGTGTTATTCGTTTTGTCGACACGCGATCGCGAGATAAGTCCGGAGCTTGCCACTTGTAATTTGATGGGAGGTCCTCGAGCTTAAGAGTTTAATTTTTTTGTTTGTGTAGTGGCTGGTTTTTGTGATAAATTGATTTAAGCGACTAAGTATGTTTTATTTTCTTCTTTCGTATGTAACTGTGGCAGGTGCTTATTTTGCAGTTGCCACAAATGAAATTGATTTGTTGTTTTTGCTTTAAAGGAGCCTGGATCTGGTTGTATGCGTTTAAGACCGGACGTCTTTAACATCAATTTGACAATCTTATGCGATAAAAATCTTTCACATTTGCTTATCTTTTTTGAATACATCTTAATCTGTCCCATCTCTGCAGGTGGTGAATGTCACCCCTGTGTTTGCAAATGTACATACATGTGGTAAATCGTTAAAATGACAAACTTACATTTATTGCCGTGTACGACACATGTAAGTAATATCGTGTCGTGTCGTATGGCTTTTGTCAGCGGGCAATCTGCGATTTATTGAAGTGTATTGTTGATTATTTTATTAACGATTCTTTTGATTGCGTGAAGGTCTACAGGCATAGCGACTGTCTTGTTTTTCGAAACGCTTGTCGAATCAGTGTTCGCCAGCTGTAAATATCGGATGAACCCTCCTTGTAAATTACACATTACGATACTCGCAGTACTAGTATTTATGAGGTACAGTTCAATCTTAGCAATAACAATCTCTAACAATTAGCCGTAGTCACAGTTGTTAGCGAGATCAATAATGGGCGTCGACATAATTACTATTTGTCATTATTTATTTCACCTACTGAGTAACGTGATGTGTATAGCAAATGTTGTAGAGTCAGCAAACATTAAACGGACTTTTATGTTTTAAATTCGCAAGAGGTAATTTGGTAAAATGTAATGTAACGTCACGACTTTTATCCCCATTCGGGGGTAGTCAGAGGCTTGAGTGGCCATACACCACCACATTTCGGAGGTATTAACCAACTCAAAGCCCACGTTTCACCTGATAGTCAAGAACCCAACGTGACAGGTGGTGAACCTTGTCGCCGTGTATACAGGAACTGACTATTACCTGATCCCGAGGGATAGGTAGGTTTCCTCGCGATGTTTTCCCTCACCGTCAGCGAACTGTAAATTATGCACATAGATGAAAATTCATCCATTGGTGCATGCCCCACCGGGGATCGAACCTGCTTTGGTATTGCTACCAAAAATTAAGGCGGATATACTACGGATAGGTATTTATGATTAAAATTAAATAGAAGGATGTAAGCCACTGTTCTTGGTCCTTGGCAGGGTTGTGATTACTTGTGATTCTTCAGCCAATTGTTTTGCTGCAATAGCAAATTGTCTAGTAGGTTTTTTATGTGACTAAGATGGCAAACAAGCGTACGTACCTGATGTTAAGCAGTTACCGTAGCCTATAGATGCTTGCAGTACCGAAGGCATCGCTCGCACGTTCCCGACCTGAAGGGGTGCGGGACAGAGAGAAGGGAAGGGGGATTGGGCTTCCGGCTCTCTCACTCATCGTACTTAACGCCGATCTCCTGTGAGTGGGTCGTACTACCCCGGTCGAGCCAGCCCATAGGCATTTAAGCAATTTTTTTGGCATATAAGCGGCAGTCAGTTGGCTACAGATTGGCTCTGTCACCATTTGCTTGCTATATTGTGACAAAATATCGTATAGAAAATAAAGCGTGCGAAATTCTTCAGTCCCCAGTCCACAGTCGGCTTCAAGAATTGACGTGCATTTTTTTGTTAACGTTATTTTTGGAACATCGGTGTATGCGTGCAGATCCAACTAGTGATTGAGAGTTACGATTGTCATTAATATCGTAATGGAGTCGATTTATGATCGAGGATCGTCTCATCGATATTATCGCTCGGCCCATGGTGTATTTAATTCTAGATGCATTCCGATGGCTGCGTTATTACAACGCCTATTTGTAATCGTGTTTCTGCGCAATGCGTTTTTCTGTTTGTTCTCGTTTTATCGCTATCAATTAATAGGAATTGCGCTTTGGATGATATTGATTTTGTTTTATCGATAACATTTATTAGCTACAGTAATAAATTATAAGTACTAATAGGCATTTTTAAAGGTTTTGTAGCGGATTCAGGCAGCTATATGGCAGTAAACAATCCACGGAATTTTTTGAAGATATTACTGCGTCAAGGTTCAAATTTGTGTGCCACCGCATTTTTTTGCATTGATAATCGCGGTTTCAATAAACTTCTTTGTCCCGCGAGCGTTTTATTTGTTCCGGTACTTTAATGTTAATTGAAAACCGCGGTAAATGCACCCGATGAGGTCGCATTGTTCAAAAACGTGTTGTAAAGTTGGAATAAAAAATAAAAATACGGAGTTTTATTCTTAGACCATTGCACATTTCAACGATGGCATTTTGGTATCAATGTAAAAGGGGGCGAGACTAGTGCCATCATATCAGTGGCCATATCTACCATGCTACATGATCATGCTGGTCCAGTGGAATAAATCATCTTGCTTATTATAGTAGGCATTATTGACTACATTGACTTGTTTAAATTCGTTAAATGATGAAAATATACGTGAATGTTCTTGATTAACTGAATTTATGTACGTTCGTTACGGCTATCAACATGTAAGACAATTAATTAATTACTCGATTGCTTGCTTCTCAGTACCGTGCCATGAAGATGTCGGCGAATTTCAACGACTTTCATATGCCGATGAATTTTAATCGATCACATAAAACGTTAATCAAGTAACAATGTTTATGTATATTTCTCGGTATCATAACTGCATGTATTTAAAGCTGCCATACTCTGATAATTTATAAAGGCCACCGGCGAATCCAAATTGAAAATTAACCCCATTTAGACGCACCTCCTGGCGCTCCAAAATTTTTTTTCTCAATCTTTTTACATCATGTCAACACCGCCGATAAATTATTACCACTCTAACAACCTATTATTATGGGACCTGACATTTTATTTAAGATAATTTTGGGCGAAATTGAAAATTTTAAACCAATTTTTTTCGCCTGCGGTGCAACAGAAATGGGTTTTTAAGATTTATGTCGAACGATTTCCGAAGTTATTTTGAAATTCTAATTCTTTGTTTATACTGCGGCCATAAAACTTCAGAGTTCCAAGAACTGGGAAATATTTGGCGTTCGTTCCGATGATAAGTTAAAGATCGACGTTCTCATAATATTAACATACTAATTTTTAATTTGAACCTGTGTCGTGTATCGAGACGTCCAAAAGTGGATCGAGTCAGGTGGCCCTCATCGGGCATAGTTCATTGACACCGGTCAGGTAGGGCCAGTAGATGATTGATCTGCTCCCTTATCACACGCTGTCGCCTACGTGCGGCTTTCTCAAAGACACATTGTCTACGGCCAGAGAAGCGTACGCTAATAGCACTACAACTTTGCCCAAATTCTCTGTTTAAAATTTAATTCTAACTTTGCCCAAATTCTCTGTTAATAATTTAATTACATGTAATTTTTTTTCTGCTTGTTTCAGAACGTACAGAGCAACTGTCGGGATATTAAAGAAATGTAAGGCTTCTTAAGATTATTTCTAAATTTGCTCGTCGCGTAATACGCGATTTATTTATAAGTGAAAGTCAATATCACAAGTTAGTGTCCATGTCAAACTTCTATCAATTTCATACATTTTAATTGTATCGGTAATCAACTGGTGCTTAATACGACTTGATAAGATTCAAATTAAAAATAATTTATTATTATAATTATATTTCTGTAAATGTGTGGCGTCCACCGAACTCAGTCATTTTGTAAATTGAAAAACCGTTAACGTGTCGTGTAGGGCTCCAGTTGGGATCCGATCACCGAAGCGATGATGGGATAATTGATTTTCATGAGAGTTAAATAATTACTATGTGTAACTATTACTACTATTAAAAAGTTATGGAATTAATTAGTGGAGCAAAGCTGTAGCCGATTGACTGCAGCTCATATATGGGCTGGCTCGACCGGGGTAGTACCATCCTCTGACAGAAGATCGGCATAAAGTAGCTATGACAGCTAAGTTTCGTACGATGAGTGAGAGAGCCGGAAGCCCAACCCTCTTTTCCTCTCCGTCTGTCCCATTCCCATTCAGGTCGGCAACGTGCGAGCGATGCCTTTGGTATTGCAAGCATAATACGGTATTGTAAGCAAGCTACGCTAAGTAACTGAATAACATCAGGCGGGCCGTATGATTATTTGCCACCTCAACCCCATTAAAAAAAACTTTGGGGGTTGGGTTAGACCCTTATTGTAATAGAAATAGATGTCGTATTAAGTAAAACGATGATAAGATGATAATTTTCCTGCAGATTAGAAGCGCGAGTGAGAACTAAAGCTACTTCTAATGCATCGTGTGTAATTCCCCAAATATTTTATTAAATTATGTTATTTATGACACACGATGGTAATATTAATCGGCTTGTAATTTTCACATAAAGAAAAGCTTGTTGAAATGCTACAATTATGCAAATGTCTGGCGATGTGCAGTAGGTAGGCTGGCGCCGAAGCTAATTTAGAAAGTTATTTTAATATTGAAACTGTTGCGGTGAATGATTTTCATCGAGTTATTTATTTAACGCCGACGGGTACACAGTTTTCTGTAATTGGACACTGTTTGAGTTTACTCCTACGTATCAATCGATCATGTAATTTCACATTCCATTTTGGGTAGGCACGTGATAATTTTACAAAATATCGCAACAGTTGTATTTGTTTGCAGATGGGACATAGCAGCGCTACTGAAAAAAATCCCCAAGTTAGGAGCTGTAATAGATTTGACCAACACAGCCCGATACTACAATCCGGCGGTAAGTAAATCATGTCATTCAACAATCTTGTAACTTATAGACATTGTTGTTTACAAAAGATATAGCGCAAACAGTCGTCTCGGAGCAATTTTGAACATTTACACAGTAACTGACGTAAAAGTTCCATAAATATTTCTCGGTTGACTCGATAATTAAAGGTTTCCCACACCAGTGTATGACGCCGCGTAGGTCCAGTTACGACTGCAGGTATAAAGCTTGTAGGAATCCCAGCCCGCCTGGTATGCGAATACTGGGAAGCAATAAAAATATGCTCAGTTTTACGATTTAAAGTCACATTTTCCAGTACGATGCTTTGTTAGTAGTTGCGCTTGATCGCCTTGTATTCATCTTCTAACATAATCTGATCGTAAACGTATTCTCATAGAGTTGTTCGCTGGGATTTCTGCTGATGATTTAATCTTCAGTATTTTTCAATAAAATCCTGGTGTTATGAAGCATGGGTGTAGATAATACAAAGAAACTCCTGTCATATTAGTAGAGAATCCTGAAGAGTCTCTAACTATTGCGTAAACATTAATCGTTTACGATTAGCAAACCGCTTCGACATGAAGAAAACGTGTCTACAGATCGGCTAGTCGTCTGATTCGCCACAGCTTGTAACGAGTTGTAGCGAATGGGTCCATTATGCAGAGAGGCAGCATTAACACGCTAGGGTTTCCTTTACAAGTTGTCAGTTTACACATTCTTCGATTTTATGTTGTCCTGGTCTTACAGCCGCGTCATGGATTCCGTTAGTCGGTGCTGATTGTGAAATTTTGTCGGACATAATTTGCGTAAGCATTAGTCGCTACAAAGTTACGGCGCGGGGCGGTGAGATTTCAACATTTTTTTGTAGAAAGACGCTTGCATTGCAATATTCAAATAATGTTAGTTTTTGTTGGATCTATAAAAATGTCATGAGAACATTGTTGCGAACATTTCTTTCTTGCCTTATTCCAAGCAACGCGTTTTTCTAAATGCATGTTTACCTAGTCTCTAAACGACCAGCACCGCGTTTGTTCCTATAAGTTGCAGACGTCCTTACTCAAAGGGTTTGGATTGAAAATTACTGACGCCGGTATTTCCATATTCTCCACGAGCATGCTTTGACAGCCGTCCAAATTACGCGGTTGGCTAGATAGTGGCATGTCGGTGTCGGCGCGTCGCCGTCGCCTCGGGCACGTGTCGTCGGTGCCCATTAACGATGCCCGCTGTCGAATCGAATTACATTGACAATGGTTTTGGGATAACGTACATAACTGCTAAGGCTGTGATTTGATTGTAGCGACGCGGGAAGCGTAGCGTTGCGTTTGTTCACTTGTTTTAGCCTGACAGAAGGACAGCTGTAGGAAGAACGCCCTGTCAATAGATAGTTAAAACTTAGACATTATTATTGCATAAATAGTACTACTATAGTAAACAGCATTGAATTTACAGTACTAAGCATGTCTTATGCTACAACTATTTATTGCCTTTGTGGAAGCTTCATGTAGGAGCTCTACAATTCAGCTGCAAACGCTCTTCATTAGCTACGCTGTAGCGATATCTATCTACGACAATCGGCTACGGCTCTATTCAAAACTGTAGCGACATCTATTAAAGAGAATTTTCGCATTGCCATCAAGAGGAGGTCATAACTTAGATAGAGTATTTTTTGATATGTCGGCATTTACAAAGTTCTCAAACCGATTTAAAAACATTTACTGTCTCACACAGAGGCTTTCTTAATTAACTCGTGTTCAAAGAGAAATAAAATCAAATTGACTGTTTGGTTTAGATTTCGTCACCTTCCTAATCTGATTTGGAATTGTCACGCGCTGACATCTAGTGACTCGTGGCTCACTTCATTACGGGCCATCGTCTTGACTGCTTCACGCTCTATTTGCACCATAATCTCATCCGTATTAAACGTGTACCTTTAATAACATGATCGTTTGAAACCGGCTTAGGAACTAATGTGTATTTAAGTTTTCATTAAAATATTTTACCCGTGTCTCGTGGACCTGTTTGGAATCGCTACTTCGGAACTTAGTTAGTTTAGTTTGTTATGAGAAAGAGACGTTTTAATGCGTACCGAAATTGGAACAACAGGACATTATATTGTCTCTCGCTGTCTCTACATCTCACAAGATATCGTATCCTGCCAATTGTAGTTTTCGAAAGGACTATGGGTATCTTATTGTTGGTGCAATCAACTGAAATTAATGTAACTGTATTGTAACCACTCACTCACTCTTGTGCAAAGTGAATCTGGTTACTATGTAAATAATGATTGGTTTCTTTGTTATAGGAATTACAAGCGGCGGGCGTACTGTACAAGAAAATTTTAATGCCGGGCCGCATAATACCTCCCGAGAACAAAGTGACAGAGTAAGTCCTTCTTCCCGCCGTGCGATTAATCGCACTCAAAGCCTGAGACGTCTTCACGACGCCCAGCCTTTTTAGCTCGCACAAGTAGAATTTTCACACACATTCCTACATACGTAACTTTTATCGCATAAACCTTTACAAAGAAACCTCGTGTATTGTTCGCGTGGAATGCCATGTCAATATTTCTTCCATGCAACCCACTCAGAGATGCTCTTTATAGATATGCCACATAACGTAATTAATTGTGACCATTATTTTAATAGTCTAAAACCGTGAAACATTTCCATTTATTACAATACTAAATCAATGAATGAGCACTGCCTACAAAATATACTAAACGCTCGTGATTGATACCGACGTTATGTTCGACGACACTACGCCTAAGGATGATACGCCTTAACAAGTTTACACCCCTTATACGGTGCCGCGTAAATCAGAAATCGAACAGCTATCTATCAAACCCGGGTTATCGTTTTGCATTCGCGGCGGATTTTAATTTGAAGCGTCGAATTGGCGCCATTCGTAGGCCGAATATGGGTAATGTTATAAATCTACCCGCGAGGCGTGGGCGGCGGCGGCGCGCGGGTCTTAGGGCCAGTCGACCCGACCGGTGCTGGTAGAGGTACATATTCTCGTATTCAATTGAACTTGGTCACATCTAGCGCTCGTGTCGATGGCGGCGTCTGCCTCCCACGCGGGGTCCGATGCCTTTCGGAATTTGAAAGGCATTTGTCGCTGCACTGTTGCGTGTCGGGCCCCGTGTAGCAGTTGTCTCCCCGTGTCTGAAACATATGGACGTTTTATTGTGTCGTAAACTTTGACACTATAAAAAGTATTCATATGAAGTTGATGAATGTATTAAATTATGCTGAAAATTTTGATTTTGTTATTGCTTGCTTAATCCTTAATGATATTGCTGTAGGACATTTGCTAATAACTATCTGAATGCACTTCAGCAGTGATTTAAGTTATCTGCATCCAACTCCAGGATGAGGTTTTTTAACGGTTATGTTTATAGGTGTCTGATCCCATTAAGTTGCAGATGTCCTGCGACGAAGGTAGCCACTTATCAGGTGAACCGTCTGTTTGCTTTCCCGTAGTTCCAAGGCAATAAAAAATACTATTACTATCGATATTTTTGTGTTAACTTCTTATTGTCCCTACTATAAAAAATATATTGTCTATATCGAAATAGTCACACTATCGCTTTATAAAATGATTTGCTCACCTTTTACTCTTACGATTATCTCCATCATTTGTCTGGTCTTTTGTTCGTCGTTGCGCCCCGTCGTCGGCCATCATCGACATAAATAACCATCGGCATTTCTGAGATAGTTCGCCCCTGTTATCGCGCTATGGGACCTCGCATCTGTTTGTCAGTTAAGGTTAGACAAATGCGCCACCCGTATAGCTACTTCGGACCATCGAGGCCGACTTAATGACAGGTCCATGTTCTGTGACTTTTAGTTAAAATATTGAGTTCTCGACATACGTGAAGCGAATTGGGCGTTTCCTAAACAAAATAATCAGAGGAACAGCTTTAACAAGACGAATTTTCATTAGAACCCCTAGCACAATTTTAGTCACCTACGTGTTGATGATAATTATGGCATTCTTTACATTAACCGCAAATCTCCGTCTGGCTATTATAATTTTTTCATAATTATTTAATACTTACCTGTTTATTTTTTTATTTTTGGAGGGCGTCACACATAGGTATTCAACTACTTAAATAGCATCTTTCTACATTAGTATCATAAACTATATCGGGATAAATCGTCACGAGACCTTCAACCCGACATTTTATGAGACGGAAGATGATCAGGCGCACGCCCGTAACGATGTTCGCGTGCCTCCGCGCCGCGTTCATTTATCACGGCTGTATTTTTACTTGTTTCCCATGTCGGCTGTCGACAATCATGTCGTCATTACAGACGAGCTCGTGTACATATCACCCCGTCTATAAATTGTGATCGCCGCCGGTGGTACCGATTGTCTCCTTAATAGGCTTTTACTGCTCCGTTTTAAAGGGCTTTTATTGTTTTTACGATTTATTCGCTGTTACCGATTTGAGTCCTGTGATAATGTATTTTTTTTAGGTATATGTCACACTGGATTGTTTGGGATTGGGACATTAACACCAACCAGTTTCAAGTTTTGGAAATCCGATATGGCGGATTATATTGAGTCCAAGAATTTTTATAATATACATGCTGCCATGAACTCATAATATTGTTTTCTTAGTTAAGTTATTACGTTTCTATTTTTGGAACTTAATTTCTCAAAGTAAATGCATGCGACTAAATTTGAGGCATGATTAACCAACCACAGTTTAAAGTCATCGCTTAGTCCAATATTGATACATCGGATTCTATGTCATGTACACATGTTAAATCCGCTTTTGAGCTTTTTTCTGCTTTGTTTTTTATTTGTGATTATATTAGCGCATGATTGAGATTTACGAGACATTGTATTCAGTAATTTTTTATTTTTAGCCAAATCACTCGATATCGGGAAAACCAAAATGTTACTTTGACTTTGAACCCGGCGTTTGACAAGCGAAGTGTAATGACATCAACCATAGTTTTAGCGTTAGTTTGCATAAATAGTTGTCAAACATTTTGCGTCACGCATGCAAAAAACTGTTTTGACATCATCGCGATTAGCAGACGAGATAGTTTTGACTTGGGTTTTAGCAATTACAAAATCGTTACAACATTGCAAAGTGTATTGTCAGTATGTCAACGTAGCGCAACGTAAAGAGGCAAGGAGGCAAATCATTAAGATGTAGTTATCATCTTATTACGGCTCCTTACCTAACTCCGCAATGATGTTGCTTATTATCATTAAGAGCAACCAATTGAAATTATTTTATTTTTGTATGAAAGAAAATAATTATTAAAAGTCCCAGAACTAACGTTGTTCATTATGATTTAAACAAACCTGTAAGGGGTTATTATTATTACTATATTAACCCTGTATATTTTAAAGTATCTAATCCTACATTTTATTCAGTATGTCAACGTAGCGCAACGTAAAGAGGCAAGGAGGCAACTCATTAAGATGTAGTTATCATCTTATTACGCCTCCTTACCTAACTCCGCAATGATGTTGCTTATTATCATTAAGAGCAACCAATTGTAATTAATTTTATTTTTGTGTGAAAGAAAATAATTATTAAAAGTCCTAGAACTAACGTTGTTAATTATGATGAAAACAAATTACCTGTAAGCGGTTATTAGTATTTTTATATTAACCCTGTACATTTTACCGTACCTAATAAATATTTATGTAACATTTCGTATTAATAAGTGCTCAATAAAGTATCACATACATTTATCTAACGAGCTGTGAAATCGTTTATCGCACTGAAGGTGTTTAAAAGTAAATTCTCAGGTTGTTGACTGCAGCACCAGTGTAAATCAGAGTAGGTGAGATAGGGGACTTCCGAGCGTGATAACAAACACATAAATATAGAGATCGCCAGCCATTGTCCAAATTTACTATCACTAACAACCGTATAGCCACTTCGTGAAATGTTGTTTTTCTTTATCTGTGAAAAGGTAATGTGACATGGTGTTTTGATAGATGGTACCCATTTTAATGATTAGTCTACCTAATAATTTTTTATTTTTTTTATTTTCCTTCAAAGTACATACTTTTTCTTGGTGGTTCTATTTTGTATGCAGATCCATTGTTTTCTAGTTGAAGCTTTCGTCTGCTTTGATAGTTAATTTTTTTTTAATTTTATCTTAATTACTTTCGTTTTAGTTATTAATGTGATACATTTAATATTTTAGCTTAACACACGACGACACATCCACACAATATTTTCATATATCAATATTAACTTTCATATTTATCGCTCTATTCATATCTCCCCAACTATAATAACATAAATTCTATCCAGTGATGAAACGAACAGTCGATTTTCTATAATGTCCATAATAATGCTAATAACATGCCTATTACTAGTTGGTACAGCGTAATATTCGATCTAAATATCGACAATGTTATAATACTTTTTATTACAGTGTATGTATAATGGTTTGGACCACACAGGTTCTCGTAATTGAGACATTGTGTGTATTATTATTATAGTTGTCCTGTTATTATACCTAGTTTTATCTGTTGCGTTACGAAAGTTGTTGCTTCGTACTGGAAGTTAATTAAAAGCTTACGAAACCGCTACATGATTTGATTAGAACGTGCTCTTGTTTTAATACAAGTAATTATTTTCCAGTCGTGGCGAGTAATGACAAGTTTAATGTATATGGGCGACATTTTCTAAATTAAAATGCTCTGTATTGGTTGGTTTAGGATCAGTTTTATATGGGACGCTATTGTTACAACGGGATTATCTTTTTCCACAATGATAATTGAATGGTGATTCATTGTCATTTTATCCAGCTATCAATTTTATCATTTAGTCTGAAACGTATTTTCTTATAAACTAATTGTGATCTCAATGAGATGATCACAATGACCTCATCACTGATTATGAATAAACACAATTATTCGCGGGAATAAATATGACTGCATTTGAATTAAACTCAAAATTCACAGAACGAACTTCATTAACTTATCACGTTACATATGACTGGGATTAATTAAAACGTTACTCATAGGTATTATGATCAAAGTTACTAGGTAATCGTGGTTTTATGCGTCATTGGCGCCGTCTCTAATGATGCTGCTAATTCGTTTGCACATCCTATTCTTTTATTGGTGACGAATACGCGTTGTTGTGGTTCATGACTATTGATAACGACACACCATAAAAGGATGGAGGTATAAAAATAACTTCTATTTAACGTATATTTACTTGAGATGCTATTTAAAGTTTTTGTGGTGTGAGTACGTAGTTTTGCGCATCGGACGTAAATATTCCAAAGTGAACCATAAGTTGATTCTTTATTAACGCCTTAGGACATGTTACGAACAAATTTTATACCTTCATAAATTCCTGCTACATATTTTTCCTGTCAATATCCACTGTTCATGGAACAAATACTCGCCTACAAACGATGTATAATTTTTTTTATATGTAGTAATTACTATGTTTAGTGAACTAGACTTATTTTTGTTTGGAATTTCAATTCAGAGGAACAAAAGGATGATTCAGTTCACTTAAAAATTATTTTTATAAAAAAAACAAACCGACTTCAAAAAAACCTGATGCACTAAAAAGCCTGAAATAATATTTCTATTACCACCTCTGCCTACCCCTTCAGGAAAACCAGACGTGATGGTGTGTTATCGAGTATTTGGGGTCGGTGCCAATCTATCTTCTTACTTTTATAGTAGGTAGACTTGGCATACCAAGATTGGCACCGACTTCAAATACTCGATAACACACCATCACGTCTGGTTTTCCTGAAGGGGTAGGCAGAGGTGGTAATAGAAATATTATTTCAGGCTTTTTAGTGCATCAGGTTTTTTTGAAGTCGGTTTGTTTTTTTTTATAAAAATAATTTTATTTCACGATTTTTAGCGGCGCCATACCAATGAACATTTTGGCATATTGAACCGTATGAAGTAAGCCCAACAAAAGGTAACTGCTGTAAATCGTTGAAGAATTCCCTCGACTGTCTATGGTCTCCATCATCAGACCTGTAATGGCACTTATAAACGATATGGGTGCAAAGTTCTCATCAATAGAAATGAATTAAGTCCAAACACAAGATAGCTACTGTAAAACGTTGAGGAGTTCCCTTGACTGTCCTACGTCTTTATCATCAGACCCCTAATGACAGTCATAATTCATAACCCATCTAGGTGTAAAGTTCTCATCAATACAAATTAATCAAGCCCAAACACAAGGTAGCTACTGTAAAACGTTGAGGAGTTCCCTTGACTGTCCTACGTCTTCATCATCAGACCCCTAATGACAGTCACAACCCATCTAGGTGTAAAGTTCTCATCAATACAAATTAATCAAGCCCAAACACCAGGTAATTGCTGTAAATGGTTGAGGAGTTCCCTCGACTGTCTTTCGGCTCCATCATCAGATCGACTCCAGACCTTCATAAAATAGTAGTGCTTTAAAATAGTTAATGAAAAAAATTACAAACGCACTAGTCGCCCCTACGATTTTCGAAGGTTCCCCTCGATTTCTCTGGGATGCCATCATCCCATCCTCATCCTGGTTTCCTTATCATGGTACCACCGCTGGAATATCTCCTTTCCAACAAAAAAAGATTCATCAAAATCGGTTCATAAACGACGAAGTTATCCGCGAACACACATAAAAAAAAAAAAAAATGTATATACGGTCGAATTGAGAAACCTCCTCCTTTTTTGAGGTTGGTTTAAATACCTCCTCCTTTTTTGAGGTCGGTTTAAAAAAATAAGAGACGTTGTAGCCTTTAAACTTGGTCAAATTAAAAGGGTCAAGATTTTGTGGTTGCATCAATTGTAACTATTTATCATAGTAATAATGACTATTTTGCTTTGAATATAACCGCTGTGGTGTCTGTAGGACGGCGGCACCATGGCTAGACCGCAATGGAGGCTGCGTTCGTGGAATTGGCGCGTTATCGCTGCTATAACGCTAACGCGGTCGATCGACTTTAATGTTTGAGTTAGAAAACCGTTTACGTTACTTGCAATACCTTCGGTTAACCTTCCAGGTTGGACGTATGATTAGTGAAGTATCCTGTAGCTTTCAACCAAATTGTATCTTTTTGATCTAAGATGTATGATTATGTTTCGTAATCTCGTCCTCATTTTTGTACTATGTAGTATGTACTGCTTGTACTACTGCGCTAACACAATCTTCAAATGCATCATAAAAAACGGAACGCATCCAACGCTATGTCTGACGTTCCTGTGCTCTGTCCGGACCTGTCAATGTCATTGTGCTTTTTTGTGCGACGCGCTGTGCACACGTATTAAATATTTTATATCGTTTTGAAGAAAAACAGTCATCAGAATATGGGAAAGCATCGAAGATTAGTAGAAGCCCTCAGCCAACGGCTTGAAAAGTTGGAAAAAAGATATAAACGACGCCGTCACTCATCGTCAGGTTAGTTTTAGGTGATTTTTACTTACCGCGAATAGTTGAAACTTATCATGCTAGTACAAAGAAAGTTTCAAAATCACTGTCTCAAGAGTCTTCACGTGAGGTTGACCATGAGGACGTTATACCCATTTCCGGCAATAAGCGATACCATGTTGAGCTTTCACGAGAGGTTAGCCTTTGGTACCTGATTACATACGTTCATTCGTATTGAAAAACGATTGACTGCATCCTTAGAGCTCTCACGAGAGGTTAGCCATGGATATTTTCAGAGCTAGATTACGAAATCTAGAATCTAACGCAGTTCCTTCGATTTCTTAGATGACAGTCGCAAGCCCGGCTCTAGTCGACGAACACGCAGCTCGTCGTATCGACGACGCAGCCCGTCGTATCGCCGACGCAGCCCGTCGTATCGCCAGCGTAGCCCGACGCCGGGAAGCCAGACGCGACATAGCCGAACTCCACACTGTTCATCTCATTCACCTGTTCAGACAACAGAAAAGGGGGGGGTGGATATGGAGGTTGAAGCAGCAACAGAACTAGTACCGGAGATAGAAGGGCTGCTAGGACAAGAAGGTACATCTTGTATAAAAAAAACCTATCGAATTGCATGCACAGTTGGTGCAGCGGTGGCAAGCAATATTAAAGGACGGTATTAAGAAGGAAACAAAAGAGTGTATCATGGGAAAATATGACCCTCTTCAAAATATACTGATACCTCCAAAACTAAACGAGGAAGTGGCAGCCGCCATGAATGATAGTGGAATTAAGAGGGATAAGAGAATTAATGACCAACAAGCCGCGCTGGCCATCGCAATCACAGCTATAGGGAAGGTCATGAACAAAATGATCACTGATAGCCAAAAATCAGAAAGCGTAGAAGCACTCAGTGATGCTGCAAGAATACTTTGTGACCTGCATCACGACAATTCCATAACGCGTCGAGCTCTAATCCTCCCGGGTCTCAATAAAGACCTCAAAGAACTTATGGAAAAGACCCCGATATCGGAATTCTTATTTGGCGATAAATTACAAGAACGAGTCACAGCTTGTAAAGCCGTAAAGAAATCGGCACAAGAATTAAAAAATACTCCAGCTAAACTACCCATAAAAGCCAAGGGTAATTTAAACTTCCGGGGCCCACAACGACAGATGCCACGTCCAAGTGGGCCGAGACCCAAGGTGAGGAGAATAACGGCGCCAACTGTGAATCGTACGAAGCGTTCACCACAGAGGCAGCAACATCATCATCGTCGCCAGGGCCGGAGTCATCGCTGAATCAGGTACAAACTGGCAGATTAAAATACTTCTCCAAGTACTGGAGAAGCATTACTTCTAATCCAACAATACATAACTGGATCGCAGGTTATACTATACCTTTCATGAAAGCTCCAGTACAGGCCGATTTTCCTAGGAATAATCAATTTACCTTTAAGGAAATGAAACTTATCTCAATTGAAATAAATAGATTACTACTTATCGGGGCCATTAAAAAATGTTCACCGGTACAGGGACAATTTCTATCTAGTATATTTTTACATCCTAAGCCGGATGGCACGTGGAGGTTCATTCTGAATCTCAAAAATCTTAACAAATTTGTGGACACTGTACATTTTAAATTAGAGGACATAAGAACAGTAACAAAGCTTATGACCACAGGATGTTACATGGCCACCATTGATTTAAAAAATGCATACTACTTACTGTCCATTGCAGAATGCGACAGAAAGTATCTCCGCTTTTTATTTCAAGACATTATCTATGAATTTACCTGTTTACCATTTGGGTTAAATACAGCTCCGTATGTCTTTACAAAGATCATGAAGCCGGTTATCTTCCATCTAAGGTCATTGGGCTTATTATCTACTATATATTTAGATGATATTCTTTGTCTTGCCGACACATATGAGGAGTGTAAACAGAATGTGTCCACTACCAAAGAAACCCTGGAAAAACTGGGATTCATAATAAATATAGAAAAAAGTTGTTTAGTACCTCAACAGAATTGTCAGTATTTAGGTTTTGTATTAGATTCTGTCCAGTTTTCTATATCACTTCCTCAGAAGAAAAAAGATAATATTATTACAACTATAAATAGTATCAGGTCTAAACGAAACTGCAAGATAATAGAATTTGCCCAGTTACTAGGGACGCTAGTAGCCGCATGTCCAGCTGTAGACTATGGTTGGCTTTACACTAAGGTCTTGGAAGCCCACAAGACATTAGCCTTAAAAAACTGTAATGAAAATTACAATGAATATTTATGTATAACTGAGGAAATCTTAACGGATTTAAGATGGTGGACAACACACATACCAATGGGTTATAATAAAATAAAACAATTTAATTTCAGTTTAGAAATTTTTTCTGATGCCTCACTCACTGGATGGGGATTAGTATGTAATGGTATAAAAAGCCATGGACACTGGACAGATGAACACAAACACTTTCATATTAATTATCTGGAACTAATGGCTGCGTTTAAAGGGTTAAAGACATTTACTTCTAAACTAAGATAATGTGAAATCTTATTAAGAATAGATAACACCACTGCCATTGCCTATATTAATAGAATGGGTGGCACTCGTTTCCCTCATTTAAACAATCTGGCAAGGGAGCTGTGGCAGTGGTGTGAAGATAGACATATATGGGTTTATGCATCTTATATAAGTTCTAAGGAAAATGCCATTGCCGACAGGGAATCCAGGCGCTCAAACTCTGAAATTGAATGGGAATTAAGTGGATTGGCATATAAAACAATCATAGACAATCTCGGTGAACCACAGATTGATTTGTTTGCAAGTAAATTTAATAACAAATGTAAAAATTATGTATCATGGTTACCAGACCCAGCTGCATATAGCATTGATGCATTCACTATAAAGTGGCATGAAATATTCTTTTATGCTTTTCCTCCGTTTGCTCTCTTAAGTAGAATACTACAAAAAATTAAAAGAGAAAGAGCAACAGGCATTGTTGTGGTTCCATGGTGGCCCTCACAACCATGGTACCCACTTTTCGATTCTATGGTGGTATCATGCAAAGTAATACTGGAACCACGGTATGACTTACTTTTATCTCCTTCCAGGGAACCACATCCTCTGCACAGGAGTCTCACACTGATTGCAGCCATATTATCAGGGACGCGTTCATAAGGAGAGGAATACCTACCTCTTCAATAGATATAATGTTGGCTTCATTGTCAGTCAAAACAAGGAAACAATATGAGTCTGCATTGAATCAGTGGATTCTCTTTTGCCAAAGTTGCAATACAGATCCCTTACTTGCTTCCATTCCTACGGTTATATCATTTTTGACATTGAAATATGAAGAAGGGTTGTCATATAGCTCACTTAATTCTATAAGATCAGCTATATCCTTTGTCTTAGGACCCCACATAGGAAAGGATGAGAGAATGACTAGATTTTTTAGAGGTATATACAAATTGCGGCCTAAAAAGCCCAAATATGAAGCAGTATGGGATCCGAGTATCGTTTTAAATTACTTATCAGGGTTGTTTCCTAATGAAACTCTTAACTTAGAATTAATAACTAAAAAACTGATTACACTTTTAGCCCTTGTGACCGCACACAGGATACAAACATTGTCTCTCATTTGTGTAGACAATATTTCTATAAATAGTAATAACATAGATATAAAAATTCCAGACAGTGTTAAAACATCTGGACCAAATAGGCCCCAACCCAATTTAATACTACCTTTTTTCAAAGAAAATATTAATATTTGCCCTGCAACTACTCTATTGTGTTATTTAGAAACAACCAAGGATATCAGACAAGGTTGTAGGACATTAATTATTACATTAAGGAAGCCATACCATGCAGCCTCTGTTGCATCTATTAGTAAATGGATAAAACAAACGTTATCTAGCAGTCGACGCATGCCTTGTACTATAAGCTGTAAACTTAGTGGTATCTACACCAAGATACCACTAAGTTTACAGCTTATAGTACAAGGCATGCGTCGACTTCAAAAGCTTCAGAAAGCGGTATTAATATTGAGGTCATAAGAAAAACAGCGGGCTGGACTACAAATTCTTGTACTTTTGCTCGCTTCTATCAACGACCAATTGTCAGTGATCCCAATGCCTTTGCCCAAGCAGTGTGTTCTATAAATACTGCCACATAGAAAAACATTTTATATTTAATATAACATATACTGTGATTTATGATTAATATTTTTACCATTCAAGTTATGATTAGTAGTAAAAATTCTCTGTGAGAAGATATCTTTTAACTTACTTCATAAGCTAAGCTTTAATATAGGTACCTACATATAGGACACAAATTGTTAGTTACCTGTATACTAATATTGATCTAAGACTGAGATTGTTACTGACTGATTATGATTAATACCAATTACATAAATATGTGATAATAGCTTATGACAGTTCATTCAAGTAATAAATAATGATTCTGATTGATAACACAACTTTCTTCTTTAAACATCTACATAGTACAAAAATGAGGACGAGATTACGAAACATAATTATAAAGATCGGACTAACTTACCTAGTGACGTCCGATCCTCAATTATGTGAAGTAATCTCGTCCTCATCCTAATCCCACCCCTTCCCAAAGCCTATTTTCGGGCTACCTCTAGGCAAACCCCATGGGAAAGTTGTGCTATTGCTTCGAAATAATGACATTGACAGGTCCGGACAGAGCACAGGAACGTCAGACATAGCGTTGGATGCGTTCCGTTTTTTATGATGCATTTGAAGATTGTGTTAGCGCAGTAGTACAAGCAGTACATACTACATAGTACAAAAATGAGGACGAGATTACTTCACATAATTGAGGATCGGACGTCACTAGGTAAGTTAGTCCGATCTTTATAATTATACGCTGTTTGACACGGGCTTTTAATAAACGTCACTTGTACACTTTGCATTGCATTGTCACACAGTCGCACAGGGCCCTAAGTCGCTTAACCATTGTGGCGCCACTGTGGCGTTTGGCTATAGTGATCGACGCTCTGATTGGTTGGTCGATTCTGAACGACCAATCAGAGGCCCATCAACCGGTCAGCTAGGGTCGATCATTACTGCAGCTCAATGGTAATGGCTAAGCGACTGAGGGCCCAGTCGTCCAGATGTCTGTGTGAGTAACTTCGAAGTAAATTCCTACGGGTCTAATGAGCTCGCGGGGCGAGATTTAAGGATCAATAGTCCTGCTGTCGACAATTTACGATGCAGTATTGACAAGGATAATATTAATAATCAGTAGATTTCCACGGGTAAAAAATATCAGACTTGGGGTTTAATGGGTCTGCGACAATAAATCTGCGACCGTTCTCGTATGTCAAGTATGCGTTGAACCTAATTGCCGAGTACCGAAGCAACTGATTCACCGTGCATAATTGGGATGGTTTTTACGAGTCTCGTACTCGTAATGGTGGTGACTCAGTGTCGTTATGGGAGCAATGTTGTGAGTACGGCTGGCATATGGCATCTAGGATGAGAATTGCGTTAACCATTTTAATTGTGCGGTTTAGTGGTTTATTATAGTAGTCGTTATAATTATACAGGAATGGGTTTGATTAATCCGGTATAGCTTGATTTTTCTTGACGACACAAGTAACAGTCTTGTTTTAATTGTGTCGTTCCGAGTTCCAAGACAATTAAGCTTTAACCCCGGGGCTTACAGAGAGCCAAATTTCGGTGTCTTCGTTGGAGACCGCGGAAGATCCTGGCTTGCAGGAATAACTACACTGGACCGCAAAGAAAAGGGGCGGTTAGAAAATCTTCAATCACATTTTATTTATTTTACATTTATCTACACTAATATTATAAAGAGAAAAGATTTGTATGTTTGTATTTTTGGATGTTTGTAATGAGTAAACTCAAAAACTACTGGACCGATTTTCAAAATTCTTTCACCATTAGAATGCTACATTATTTTGACGTTTTTATTCTTGGCTGGATTTTCATTTAAGCACATTAAAATATTATTTAATTTAGTCTTTATTTCATAAAGCTAGGTCACCTTTGAAGATATTGAGGATTTTCTAACCGACCCGTTTTCTTTGCGGTCCAGTGTATAATAAGAATTTCTAATGGAGTAACATTCGTGGACGAATACTGTGCTACTGTACTCGTAATTACTTCGATTACAAATGTTAGTGCTGATATAGCTCCTAAAACTGGCGTACATTGGGAGAGGCCTTTATCCAGCAGTGGATTGATACAGATTGATGATGATATCTCCAAAACATTTTGGGAAATGAAAACTGGAATCCAGAAGGCAGTCGTTTCCATTTTATATTGTAGCGGATATCGTTTCCGGATCGTTGGCTGTCTCGCGAGACGTGAAAACGTTGGTGGAAAACGTAACGATATGGAAACGAAATCTAACATGGCGAAATATTTAAAACTGTGATAATCAGATCACAAGCAATAACTATCTCGCGTTCTCTGTCTTTTATTACGTAACTTGGCTTCTTTGCATAGGTAATGTTCAAAGTTTCCGAGATGTCTCTTTGAAAGACGATATTGAATATTGATTCGGTTCCCATACTACTTAAAAAGTTACCTAGTTTCGACAATCGTATTCGTGACATTTCGACGTGAACTTTATCAGAACTTCGAACAAGAACTTCTCATAGTTGGATAGGAATACTGTATCAGATAAATAGATTTTATTACTTACCTATGTTTCGAATACAATACCATGAAGATGTCTTTAGAGAAAGTTTCTAGACTTGAATTGTGAGCTAAACTTTTGTGGTAATACTATTTTATTGGGAAACTCTTATTTGTGTTTATTGATGACTATAATAATATTTACGATGTTTTTCGGAGGAATAACTTATTTATTTTCTTATGTTATACTATTAATGTACTTAATGTATTACTTACTTATTTCTGATTAGAGATTTACATTCCTTTAAAAAGCTTAACATCGAAAAATAGGTTCGACATATTCAGGATCTTTTTCGGGAGTTACACGTTAGGTGTATATTACCTGATGGGGTTAGCTACCGAAATTGATGGAATATAAACAGTTAACATTATTGTAAATATCAGGGGATGTCAACCTTTTTATTGTGATTTGTGTACGTCAACCACAGTTACCTAAACTTATCGTATAAAATCGCGAACTGTACTTTTAGTAATATTAATAGCTAACGTCGTCGAACGTAGACAACAGTAAGCATGAAGGTGACTTAGGGGTCAGTATTAAAACTTTCCCGACGAAAACATTTTCAATAATGGGATGTCATAGCTTTGTGCCGATTGAATGGCGCTACTTTTGACGATCACTCTTGGTGGCAATTATAGTTGTCTAGGGATGTCTCTAGTTTAATTGAGAGAGGCATTCTCATTTATTTTTCTCTACACAGAATCGATATAAAGTTGATTACCGGATTCCAATGAAACTAATTCGATCAGAAAGATATTACTGATCCATAAATTAATTTATCATTATAAAACGATTAGGAAAATTCCCAAAGTGATTTTCCAATTACATTGTCCTCGAAGATTTCTTGGATTGCGCCCAGAAATAAATGACAACCCTGTGTTAATTCTTCCAATAGAAGCACTAAGCTTACAGTTATTGTTTATACACTAAAACAATAACGAAAAAAATCACAGCCATTGACAGAAACGATCGTAATAATATAATATTATTTATTTAGGTCGTGGAGAATAACAACGAGCACTGAAAAAAGAAACTTGCGTGAGATAAGCTGTTTACGATAGCCATTGGAAGTTTTTTAATCTTTTACAGATCCATAAATGTTGCAGTTACCGACCCTTTGTTCCCTAAATAAGAAACAATGTTTACGCACGCTATCAATTGGCAATCAAAAATCCCCGTGGTAACCCCATCAGCTTCTGCGCGCAACGAATAAAACGATTTCTTTAGAGTGTTGCCACCAGTTAAGAGGTGTTATTATAGCAGTTATTTTGAGACACACATAAAAACAATATTAATATTATATGTATCAAATAATCAATTGGTTTTTGGCGCGAAATATGCTATTAAATTAAATGTAGGTATCACATTAGAGCCACTTTAAGTTTTTTATGGTTAACCTTTAACATTATTTGATTAGTTTTATGTTTTTAAATGCAAATACTTTCGATTATCTAATGTGTCGATTAACTTTAATAATAATGGCATCTTGGATAGCAGATTTTATCTTAGTATCCTGGCGGAATGTGTCATATCTTCGCTAAATTTATTCTAGTTATAACTTTTTTTACATCTGAAGAATCCTCGACAAGTTTGCAAATATCAAGCATTAGTGAAACAGGATCGCGTGCGCATCTATAATCATCCAATGACGGCGATGCATCACATTCTAATTACTTCCCGACGGCGGCAGTCTGCCACCGGCCGTCGTGCACTTCGCACGCTGTAAACATCGCCTCGACGACGCGCGAACGGCACAAGCAACGCGTAAATTATACTACAACTACACTAAAGCTTCATTAAGTTTATGTTAATACATTAAAATGGTTCTGATAGTTCACCATTTCATTTTACACGTTAACTTTGTAATATTAATGTCGGCTCGACTTCACTGTGCATAATGAACCTGCATCTCTCAATCGTCTTATTTATAGCGAAATACAACTAGCAACACAGGTTTTTATTTAATTTGACACCGGATGCATATTTTCTGCTTGTATTTAATCCACGTCTGACCTTTTGGCCTGTTTTCTCTGCGGACGCTCTGGATCGCATGGGAACCACCTTGCTCCTTATCTCTGGTTGTATCAAAATGTCGCCTATTATCTCTGTTTCGGGCACTTTCGGTGCTTGTTGGGTACCGACACGTAACGACATGTACGCTCCTACCATGATGGATGCGTTTGCGCCCAATATGTGAGGTCCGCCGTGTTGTGAAAGCAACTTTGTCAAATTCTGTTCTATGCAGTAACTTGACCGGGCACTTGATGGAATTTATTGTAAATTAAACTATGTTGTAACTTTGACTGATAATATAAACCTCAATCCGGAAGACGGTTATGATAGCTGTCCGATGCACAATTCAAATATAGTAACAATAAACCGGGGACAAGTTTTGGAAACGTTGAAAGTACAATAAATGTCGTTATTAATTCGCAATAAAATTATTACACAGTTTATACGCATATTTTATGGTCGTGTGTCGTCAAACTCGTGTAATGGTCTTGTAAATTTGACGTTTTATGAACCACAAAATTTTAAAGCTTATGATCTTTTTCATTAAAACCGCGGCTTATCGATTACGTTCAATATTATTTGTATTCCGTGCTGGTAGCTTTCAGATATCATCAAGAGATTAATCAATCGAATCCGTGAGATTAACATATTTATTTCGATTTATTTAAGTTTAATTTGTTTTAATTTTGACTGTTGCGGAACTGTGGTTGGCGGAGAGCAAAGTGAGATCAATGAATAGCATTATGTATGTACCAGATATGTTACATTTTAACATCGCAATCACAGAACGTGTGCTCAGCGCACCACTACACAAAGCGAAATTCACACATCTGATATCGCAATCGCAACTGCGAGCGATGCAATACGCATAGTTAAGAGTTTCTAAGAGTAAAAATTTTTAGCCTGAAAACTGCGAATCAGAGGCCGAATAACACAAAAATTTAAATCGATATTTTGGAAAACTGCTACCGCAAATGAACGTGGTTTGATGTGGGGGATGCGATAACCATATTTAAAAGAGTTTCTAAGGGTTAACGTTTTTAGCCCGAAAACTGCTATTCGGAGGCGTATTTCTTGAATTTATAAGTTTAGATTTTATGGTTTTCCTTTCATTTAATCTACCATGTTTGACCATATCAATATTATAATTATATTGTCATAACCCTATCGATTGATGCCATAATAGTACAGGTTGTTATTTTTTCGTATTTTAACCGCTTCGATTACCGAGTAGCAAGCGAGTTTTCGAAAATCTTTGAAAGTAGATATGTTTCTTTTTAAAAATAAAGGAATGTTTCCTTTAAGTAAAATTTGCTATCTCCTGTATTTAGAGTTCTTTCCCTCGAGGTGGCGTTCAAAAATTCCACCCTGTATATTAAATAGGGGACAAAAAAAAATGTCTACATTTTGAATAGCAAATACAAAAAAATCTAAAGAAATGTTGCTATTATGTTTTAATTTTAATATTTTCTCAATTGATTCTGAGGGCAGGATTCGGCCATGTCATTTATTGCTTTCGAGTGCTCGGCGGTTAGTCATAGGTGGCCTACGTCCAGCTGCATTCGAAGGGCAATAATAATTGCAGCGGTGGACGCTGGTTACATAAATTTTCCAGGAACGCCACACAGGGCACGGCAGCCGGCGTGCATGAAAAATACCCGGATTATACCCGGGCCCGATCCACCGCACAGATAACGCCGCTAGATATAAATTATCTCACAAACGCAAGACGCTACTAATATTAAATAAGAAAGCATGTAATTCACGGTGCCCCGATCTGCCGGCCGAGTAATAAAATACACAATTTTGACAGATTTTAAATAATGACGTCCGCGTCGGGAAATGCTTAGAAAGTTTGTTACAGTGTATCGCCTTAAAGTCGCTCAGCGATCATGTTGACCTTGCCCCTGATTAATTATGGCCATTTGTAGAACATTTTGTGTTTGTCGATAACATTAAATTTATCATGTAAGCGATACATGTTCTAATAAATAAAATATGCGATGATGTAATTTTATTAAAATAACAGGATCTAAATTTATTTTACTTACCGAGAGGATTCGTGACAATTGTGAAAATTAAAAAAGGACACGATCCTTCGACTATCGTGACAACGCGTAATGTGTTGTAAAAGCAATTTGTGGTAGAAAGTTAGGTTATTTTTTACTATATTATTATCCATATCGCCTTTCTTAATTGGTCTGTCAAAAAGGATTAACACGATAAATATGGTTATTTTATTGGTAAAATCTGGCAAGCAACCGACATTATCCAGCCAAATCGTTTACCAATAGACTCTTAAAATAGTAATAGAACTATAGATCTTTAGAGGTTACTGACAATAATTCATACATAATAGCTAATACAACACAAGTTAAGGTTAAATTCACGTAAACACAAACCTTGATGAGATATTCTTTGAATTTTGTTCAATCGTGACTTTATGCATAATTAAACTGTTTGCTCTTCGGCGCCACACGTCGCGGCCAGTTTCATCTGTAAACTTATTGGAGTGAACATCAAATTCCATAGAATCCACTTGTTAACACAGTTCTGTTTGAACTTAACAGTCACTATTTTTAATTACAACTTCATGGTCAATTATAAATCTACACAAGTTTTAAGATTCCAAACATTTCGGTGTAATTGTCTGTTTTCCTCGTTTGTTGAGATTATGACGACGTATATTAATGGGTGTTATATTAATATTTGCAACTGTTTCTGGTCATAAAGTGTTTGTGAAAGAGCTGTTACCGTTAGTTATCTAGGTACTAAATAAAGAGCTCGTTTGGACCGTTTTACATGGTAATACCAGTGATGATGATAAACTGAATTGTAAATTTCGTTTGAAGGCAACTAGCCGCGGCGCCGCACTCGCCCTCCTGTCGCCGGCGGTGACATTACAATCAATAGAAAGTGATGGCGCTTAGTAAACGGTTGCAACTTTGCATCACAAGACTTCATCACGACCCCTCTACCTCAATTTTAATATCAAAACGTCACTTAAATTTAATGTGACATTTCTTTTCGAAGAGAAAGAAAGTGCTGAGCCAAAATATAAACAGTCTGAACGGTGGACCACCCTTGTAAGTTATTTGAGAAAACATTCCGACAATGCCGGCGATGGGACTGTCGGCGCCCCTCATGGCAAATATTAAAACACATTTATTATGATGAAAACAAACATATTTCACGAAATAGTCCGGACTGGCCGTCCGTCGGCAGAAACGCCTTGTAATTCCAAGACGCCCACTGATCGTGCGGTTTTAGGTGTAAAAAAATCGATTAAAGTATGGCGACACGCTGCGATCGATACATGATAATATTTCATCTTGTTCGTGACGGGTGAGATTCCGTATTTTTGTGAAATTCAATTAAATGTTTTATAGCGGAATAACTGTTGCTACGTATCACTTTACATCGTCTTTATAAATAGTTTATAGTGTTAGTAACTAGTAAAAAGTAGTGGAATGTAGAAAATTTATACTGCAGTCGAGACACTAATTTATTTTAATCCGACATTAATTCGTTCAGATATCTTTAAGGCGATCATCTAGTTAAGACAAATGCTCACACATTATGCGTTTTATCAGATATACTTTTGCATCTATAGTAACAGGTTTTTGCCCGAAAGTCCGGTTAAGGGTCCGTTTGTTTTAGTTATTAAATCGCCTTTGTTTATTTCCAGATTTATGGACGCCGTTGACGAGTTCCTGGGAAAAGACTGCGGTGAGTCAAATTTCTGTTTGCACAATACGTTAACGCACTTGATTACTTTTGGGCCTAACGATGGCACTTGAGTGCCGACTTATGCTGTTGCGGTTTCTCTTGTTTAGTGGCCGTGCAAGTAAAGAGAGCCCGGCTCGGCTTCTCGACCGCAGGTAAGATCCGTCTCTCGTTACAGTCAAAGGTCGAACCGATGAAAGTTAGGACTGACTACCGGGTTGAATAGAATCATATTTTCCGTCCCTTATATTAATATTTTTTTTACATATAAATATTTCACTACATATACTTTAGGGTTTATATGGCATGGAGGTTACAATATTGTTGAAACATTAGATCCGCCCTAGACCGTGGGGTAGCAAATGTTTTGTGTAATTATGTATGCTCATTGCCGAAGTATCTTATAGCAACGGGACTATGTTACGGCCGAATACTCGTACGCAACTCAAACTTGAGAACCGCTTGTCTTTCATAGGCTATACATGTCTTTAACTGCTGAGACTTAAATATTTGAGTAGCCTTTGAGTATTCCGCCGTTAGACTAGTCAAAGCAAAGTTTTCCTGTATTCCCGTCATTGCCCATAACACACACTCGATAATACTAAACACGGTGCGTCCACTATGGGTGTGTTGTTAGCTCGCGTATATGACCGTGTACTGTAAACTCATATGTGGGTTAAATTCATGAGTCGCTGCATCTACGTTTTGCGTGGGTAGAGAGATCGTACTAAGGTGTTAATGCACGCCCATTGCCTAATTGTATTGCTTTACGAGACTACTATAAAGGGCAACGTTGTAATCTTTATTGTCACTAATAGTTAAACCATTGTGAGTATTTTCTCTGATAAATATGGATTTATGTGTCGAGACTGGTGCCTTGAGAGTGCGGCCGTATAACAGCTCTACAATAAATATTGTACTTTCATCATCATTATCAGCCTGTACCAGTCCACTGTTGGACATAGGCCTCTGCCAATGTAGCTCACAAAGCCCGATCTTCGGTTTTTTCTCTTCAGTCGCTGCCAGCTATCCTGTGTATATCTTCACTCCACTTACTCCACTTATATGCTATAGAATTAAGATATAAAACTCATACTAACATATCGAAAACTAAGGATAAACATTTTCGATACATATAAATATCTGATTGCAAATATGAACCAATAAACAGCGAGATAAACGAAACATTTATTGAAATGATATAATTTAAATGTCATTGCATCTCAATTTGCATCATCGACCTGTTACGTCAGTGCGTCAACAGACCCGTATGCGGTCTTATCAGTGACGTTCGACACAACATACGATTTCAATTAAAGACCGCTTCGATTTTAACGAGGAATGTGTTACGTGTTCAATTTTTGAAGATCCCATATTCTTTCTACGGCTTGTCTCGGGCGCCTGCTCGCGCACGGGATGAAAGCAACGGGAGAGCTCCACGAAAGTTGGTTTATCAATAACTCATAGCAGTCAAAACTAGTAGGCTCGGTCCGCGCGTCCGAGTTTATCGGCAGCTACGCTTTTAATTACAGTGACACAAATCGTAGTTATCGTCGGACTTCTCACGGTGCCGAACTCAATATTCCGAATGTTCATTAAGTTCTAATTACGAATGGGCGCCCTTGTTTGTCTTGATCACAAAAACTAGCTTTTATTAGATTACGTGGGCAGTTTCAATTAATTGTGAGCATGCGAGTATCTGTCGGCGTTTTCATTGGTAATGGCCGGTTATCGGTGTCGCTAAGTAGATTGAGTGAGATGTATCAAATACTGGTTTGCTGTGGCTGGCGCCAGATTCTAAGACTGTTGTAAATTGATCCGTGCGGTTTGCTCTATTTTCTCAATTGCGATTCATGGTTGTTCCCATAATATCCGACACTACTACCAATGCTTCTGTGCTGCTTGTAGTGGGCTATGTAGGTATATAATTTTGTAGTTGCACTGAAATTATATCTCTTAGTTTTTGACTGTTGAAGAATTTAGTTCTTCTGCTGCAGGCGTTTGTTGTCATTAGAATTAATTAATCAGACCACAGCAGGTTAGATCACCTCCTGTATAGGTACATCTATTGCTGACTCTACCAGCGTCATTAGATAGATGTAGGTAGTTCAAGTAAGTTCCCGTTATCGTCTATAAAAATAAGAGCATTTGACGTCGTTTTGATAGCAACAAACGACATCGGCGGGGCCTGAACACGCTGCGTAATGCGACGATATTCATATTTCACCGGCTATCTCAGGTGGGATCGCGTTCGCGTCCTGATTTACACGATATCGCATGCGTGGGGAATGTTGCTACACTTGCTACCGTTTTGTGTACGGGGGTGGTCCTGCGCATATGATTCGAGAGTTGTGGTTTGTTTGTGCAAACTGCTCAATCTCTATTTATATCAGTGCTATTTACTGACTTGTTTGAATAGCCGTCGATGAAGGGAGATGGCTTGTACGTTTCATAATCTATAAGATTAGGAAACAGATGAGAATACCGATTCGACACTTTAAATATCATGAATAACATGTTAATGTTCTGTGTTCATTCAGAAGCACTTAATGTCTTATAAAAATTCATATTAAAAATAATCACCACTGGGTTCTATTCATCATATTTGTTCTAAGTACATTAGAAACTTCATTATCATTTTTAACGCCACATTTTCATCGTTATGCATAATTTATGTTGCCCAATACGAATTAAAAATCAATTTTATCAGTTCCGAACGAACTATCGATATTTCAAAGACACGCGTAGCGTCACTGAAATCAATTATAAAAAGTTATCGCCATTATAAATGTTTTATACAAAGTTATGTGACGTGTCCCGTGGATGTCGCGCTATGCCATTGCAACTTGATAGATGGATTTGTACCGTTAAAGCGAGATGACTTGCTACTTTCGATGGCGTATTGATAATCGATGTAGTTTCTGGTCATTTGTACCATTTATTATGTTAGATTCGTACTACCTAATACCTGTAGCCCAATTTTGTTTCTATGCTTACTTTTAAAGCTACACTCTTTCGCTAGGGCGCTATTGTGAATTTCGATCACATGATCGGAATTTGATGCGGTCAAAACTCATACTACCCTTACGGCCGAATACTCGTACGCAACTTAAATTTGAGAGCTGCTTAACTTTGACACGCCATACAAAAAATGACAGTTAACGACGTCTCAAACTGCTAAGTGGGACTTAAATATTTAAGTAGCTTTTGAGTATTCGGCCGTTAGGTATATAGAATAACATTGTTGATACTTTGTGGCTTGCATCGTAAAGGATTCTCTACATAAATACGTTTCTTTTTTATATCCCCGACCTGACGTCACATAAAATGAGTTTGTCCGAAACTTGTTCCCAAGTTGGTTGGAAGCTGGATGTATAGCTGCGCTTCAAGCAGTTTAGTCTGCTCTCCGGCGAGATAGTCGCGCACAAAGTTGCACTTTTGGAATAGAACCGCGAGCACTGACAAATGTTGCTGACATACTGTTTGTCCGTCTATTTGTGGAATGATAACGTACTTTAACAGTTGTTCGTAATATATTGCATTTGTTATTTCTTAAATTATTACAATACTTAAGAAGAGGGTTCGAAATTTGGTTGATTTTCTATTCTACTTTTTCTTTAAGTAAGTATGTGGACTAGGAATCTTATATTTAGATTATGATTTTTGACTATATTATCTTGAGTATCTTTAAATCCAAATCACGATTTGACGAAATTTTCTCGATAAAAAAATAATATGAAATGAGCTCTAATTATTTACAATTTTCCTTGCTACCACGATGTTTTTACGATTTAGATCACGAAATTATTTCTAAAACATAGCAAATAATGATATCTAAACTACCCTTCAACCATATTTTAATTCATGAAGTAGTTTTTTTTTAATTCAAGAAAATGTGGTTTGGCGCTTATGTTGTTTATTTCCGAGCGCGCGCACAATATCGCCATCTCACATTTTAAGTACTTGAACTAACCATGTCTCTCTCTAACTTTGTATTGTCAGTGTCCGCTCGGACTTGTTCGACGTCGGACCTGTGAAGGATTTTTTAAAAAATATTACGAAAAAATATTACGGTCGTGCCACATTACAGGTACAGTACAGTATTTACAGTCCGCCGACGCCTATGATAAATAAATAAATATCCTTGGAAATTCTTTTACACATGACTACCTGATCCCAAACTAAGCAGAGCTTGTACTATGGAAACCAGATAACTGATATTACTACATATACTACTTTTTGTTTGTAAATACAAACGAAATATACACTTAATTACACCTAGACTCGGGACATGCGGACATGTTCATGCACACAACTGCATGTCCTGGGCAGGAATCGAACCTATGACCTGCACTGCAGCGTGATTTTCGTTTGCTTTTCCTTGTCTTGTGTAATTTCTTTTCATCTCTTGTCATTTTGTGTCATCTCTTGTCATTTTGTGTCATCTCTTGTCATTTTGTGTCATCTCTTGTCATTTCATAGTTATTCGTGTCATTTCTGTAAAAACTCCCTATTTCGCTTACTGTTATATACTTGCAGCATGGTCTTGGGCCGACAGTGGGAATACATTGCTTGTCAAAACAATGGAGTCGCTTTATTGCGTTTGTTGTAGGTATGGATGGGCAAGTAATAAATATATCATACATCAATAAATTATCGTAAAAAATAACATTACAGATATGGATAGGAAAATGTTTGTCCGTCCTATTCAATCTATTATATTATAAACGAAAGTAACTCTGTCTGTTACCTTTTCACGGCTAAACCGCTGAACCAATGTTGATGAATTTTGGTATGGAGATAGACTGGGTCTTGGCGGAGAACATAGGCTACTTTTTAGGGTTCCAAAGGGTGCTAACGGGACCCTATTACTAGGCCTACGCTGTCCGTCTGTCTGTCTGTCCGTCTGTCAGCGCGGGCTGTATCTCACGAACCGTAACAGGTAGAGAGTTGAAATTTTCACTGAATGTGTATTTCTGTTGCCGGTGCAGAACAAATACTAAAATTATAATAACATTTAAAAATAAATATCAAGTCTCAAACTTGATATTTTTGATGTGTTTATTCTACGGTGGTACGGAACCCTTTATGTGCGAGTCCGACGCCTTCAGATCTTATGAATGTTTTCTTGAAATAAATATAGTGTATTTTAAGTAATTAACTGGCCAACCCTCAGGTCCTACCTACCATGTTAGGATCTTTTTCGTTCTAGCGGGTGTAAACCGTGATTTAACGAGTTAATGTGATAATTTTTGTATTTTTTAAATTATTCAATTCAATGTTTTTGTTTCAGACATAGTCCAATATTGATTATTAAAATTATTATAATTTCACAATAAATATAAAACAATAAATAAAAGTAAAATTAAATTAAAAAAAAATATATATTTATTTTTAAACCGACTTCAAAAAGGAGGAGGTTTCTCAATTCGACCGTATATTTTTTTTTTTTATGTGTGTTCGCGGATAACTTCGTTGTTTATGAACCGATTTTGATGATTCTTTTTTTGTTGGTAAGGAGATATCCCAGCGGTGGTACCATGATAAGGAAACCAGGATCTGATGATGGCATCCCAGAGAAATCGAGGGGAACCTTCGAAAATCGTAGGAGCGACTAGTGCGTTTGTAATTTTTTTCATTAAGTATTTTAAAGCACTACTATTTTATGAAGGTCTGGAGTCGATCTGATGATGGAGCCGAAAGACAGTCGAGGGAACTCCTCAACGATTTACAACAATTACCTGGTGTTTGGGCTTGATTAATTTGTATTGATGAGAGCTTTACACCTAGATGGGTTGTGACTGTCATTAAGGGTCTGATGATGGAGTCAAAAGACAGCCGAGAGAACTCCTCAACGATTTACAGCAATTACCTGGTGTTTGGGCTTGATTAATTTGTATTGGAGAGAACTTTACACCCATATGGGTTATAAGTGCCATTACAGGTCTAATGATGGAGACCATAGACAGTCGAGGGAATTTCTCAAAGATTTACAGCAGTTACCTTTTGTTGGGCTTACTTCATATGGTTCAAAATGCCAAAATGTTCATTGGTATGGCGCCACTAAAAATCGTGAAATAAAATTATTTTTATAAAAAAAAACAAACCGACTTCAAAAAAACCTGGATCACTAAAAAGCCTGAAATAATATTTCTATTACCTACCACCTCTGCCTACCCCTTCGGGAAAACCGGACGTGATGGTGTGTTATCGAGTATTTGGAGTCGGTGCCAATCTTGGTATGCCAAGTCTACCTACTATAAAAGTAAGAAGATAGATTGGCACCGACCCCAAATACTCGATAACACACCATCACGTCCGGTTTTCCCGAAGGGGTAGGCAGAGGTGGTAGGTAATAGAAATATTATTTCAGGCTTTTTAGTGATTTTTTTTAATTTTTCATGTTTTATCATTAAAATACAATATATATAACATAAATTAAAATAAAATACAATAAAATAAAAACCTACCCCTAATTAAACAAATACCGTCCGCGTGGGATACTGGCTGCATGTCCTCCCTGTATTCAAGCTGTTCCTGTTGTCAAGCGAATTTTTTGAGCAAGGAAAGAGCCAGCCCTCTTGTCACCTGTGGCGGTAACCAGTCTAAGGGTGATTTTGATAGATAAAAAAATAAAGATAAAAAGATAAACAAAAAATAAATGCATGGTTAAATCAATAAAATTAATAAAAACTGAAAATTAAATTAAAACATAAATTAAATATGGTAAAAAAAATATATTATGACACCGCTGATGACTTCATGATCGGCATCGAAGTTAAGTACCAAAGTATTCCTTTGCCTACGAAACATGAAAAAGATACTCATATCCGGCAGTCAGTCACTGACACAGATTATGTACCTACATTTTTACCCGACTACGGTGGGCGGAGGGTTATGATTTTGACCGATATGTATGTATGTTCATCTGCTCCCGTATAACGTCCAAACTATTTTTATCATAATAATTTGACTAATGAGGTATCGTTGGACGCGTCTGGATCGTCCGCTGGTTATAGGCTATTATACGATCGAAATATTGTTATACGTATCTATCAGCATATTGTAGGTATCGTTTGTCTTCTTTTGACTTACTTTGTCTTCAGCAATAAAAACAACATAGAAATTAAATTATTTTTTTCAAATACACTCGACATAAAAATCCCATATAAAACGAAAAAAATATATTTGAATATTTTCATCCATTTCATCTATTTTAAAAGGTGCACTGGGACATATTATTTTAATTGTACGAATTAAACAATATTGTTCCTTCAAAAAATAACTATACTATAGTCTACTCCATAGCTGTTCTGTCCTAGCTAAGCGAGAGGGATATATCCTTCGGCAGCTCACGCGACGCTAGCCACACCCCGAAACTAAAATTCATTTTTTTCTTGTATCGTCTTAAAAAGTTTTCTTCGGTACCATCATCTATATTTATTGTTTCATTGAACTCTGTGTTCACTTTGCTGTGGTTTACATAAATAGAAATATTTTCATTTCTAGTCGTTTGCATTGTATGAGGATTGGCCCCTGTATCATCACAACCTATTGTCTAGCTTTCGTGGCTTGTCAAGCATTCCTTGCCGGATGCTCAGCCTGTCATGCACTATAATTAGTGTTTTCTGAACGACCATGTTCCTTACGACTTGTTTTTACGTGATCATTGTGTTGTGCACATATTTCTGTCCCTTGTCATTATAGTTTATTACAAAGGAGCGACTCCGACAAAGGCACAAAACCTGTGAAGTTCAGACCTTACACTTTTAGTTCTCTTTTTTCATCAGCTTTTAGTAATATGTTGCCTGTATCGATGATGCTTAGTACATATTTGTTCACAAACTTGGAGATGTCGATGTACTTATAAATGGATAATTGATTTACTCATAGAGTGATTAAACTAATTAGTATGTAGTTGTCGAGTTACACGATAATGCTTGCAATAGAGAATACTCAAGCCCATGTTTTACTCGATTCTATTAACGCAGCGCACTCGATCACCCGTTACTTTAAAATCTGTTAATTCCCTCGTCAGCGTCTAATAAAAATACCGAAGCTCAAGAGTTTAGAGCCATTGCAACAATTAATATTCTTAAATACCTAATCAGTCATCTGATCATCGCACCATCGCCCACGCCTGGCGCCACGAGTGTGTGGCAACACGCACCAAGTTCAGACGATGGCTTAGGCTACAGCATAAGCGAAGCGACGAGCGTAGCGAGCTTTACGACGAGACAAATTCCAAAATTAATTTGATAAAAAGAGCGTAGGTGCTAATACCAAATCGCTATCGCTACACCTCTGTTTCCACTTCATACCTTCGTGTTATCATAAAAATATCAATGTATTAATACGTAATAAGGCTTTTATCGTTCCAAAATGTTTGCGTCAAGTGGCGTCTCGAATGAAAGCAGCATTAGTAGCTTCCCGCGGCGCTTTTTAGTTTGTTTTACTGCTCATTTCTGTAATAGTATAGTTTAAATGTAAGTTTATTTGCTTATCAAGATCACTAAACTGTCGTTAAGCTTTATGGTTGGTTTCCACGCAATTTTTAACGTGTAACTAGATAATGCGGAGGGCTAGTTGGTACGATATTGTAACATTGTTAATACCGCAGTCACATGAATGCGTGTGGTAAAATCCTAATAAGCCGATTACGATGTAAGGAGGTCGCGCGTAGGCGAACTATCGCGTATCGATATCGTCTCGTTTCGTTCACAATGCATCGATTGTCGACAATCGATCTGCGACGCGATGCACTGTCCTGTTGGATGTGATGTATGTTGATGCACCGAGGTGCAACGTTTTTCATAGAGTTATCAACGCACAGAAAATATATGTCGATGATTTTTTTTTATGGTACTAAGTTGGCAAACAAGCGTACGGGCCGCCTGATGTTAAGCAGTTATCGTAGCCTATAGATGCTTGCTACCAAAGGCATCGCTCGCACGTTGCCAAACTGAAGAGGAGTGGAAAAGGGGGAAGGGGAAGGGGAGGGGGGGTGCTTCCGGCTCTCTCTCATCGTACGAAATGCAGCTGTAATAGTTACTTTAAACCGATCTTCTGTGGGAGGGTGGTACTACCCCGGTCGAGCCAGCCCATATATGAGTTTCAGTCGATTGGCTACATCTTGCCTCTAGCCCATAATTGGTAAATTTCGTTTTTAAAGCGTTTATCAGTTTTCAGTATGATCGCAAACATTTTTATGGCTTGAAAATTGACTTCACATAGGTCATGGCTGCAACATAGGTAGCCACGAAGGAATCAAGTCACGAATATATTATTTCTATACATTATTAAGACGGCTATTGTAATTGGCCATTGACGTCATTGCAATGTAACGCTAACTAAAACGTGTTGACTTCAAACAACTTTTGCAAACATTTTAGCAGTATGTTTTACGATACTAATATTTTTCATATTTGTTATCATGCCATTAGATACTGAATACCCTAAACAAATATTCAACAATTAAATAAAGACGTGAAATGAATCGTTTAAAAATCAGGAGATTTATATTTGTTTATCTCCATTTGCGGGGTCTAGATCACACGCATGCCGCGCGAGGCAGCTCACCCACATGTCGCGCGCATGTATCAGTCGCATGCCGCGCGAGGCAATGAGCGAGCCAACCTACACTCTAGCTAGACAGAGACGGGTATTGCCGACATTATCAACATTATCCGAACTAGGCGAGGCAAATGACAGCGCTCGGGTGAGGCAGGGCGAGCATTGCATCGCGCGCGGCATGTCAAAATTTCTGGACAAAAGTTCTGGACACGCCTATTGACCTAGCTATCAAAACATTAAAATTTCTTGTTTAATAATAGCATAACTGTCTACTTTAACATAGTAGACTTACAAGTATTTAGCCTATCTTTATAAGGCTAAATGCGGTGTTAATTTTAATGAAGACAGACTAGTGTTAAGACTAATCTGTTCAATTTAAAATCTATGGTACGTCCTTCCATTACGTAATAATCATATTCATCATGTGCATCGTTATTATAATTACGTGACGCCCTCTTTTGATACCTTTTGTCTGCTTGTTTGTGTTCGTGCATTCGAATGCTGGCTATGTTTATTTACTATCAAGTTTATTACATTATTAATGCAGTATATAATACCTTTCTATGCTAAGTTGGTCCGTGCACAGCACCGAGCTATTGGTTTATTGTGCTTAGGTCATTTGCATGTGAATCGATAGCGAGTTAGCATAATAACAGATTGACATTTAAACTGTCACTTAATGCTACCTTAAAAACCTGTATCGGCAGCCCTATTCAAATGTGAGCAAGATAATTAGAATCGCGATATGCGAACTGTCAGTGTAAATCAATGGCTGCGTCTAAATGTGGCGAGCGGCGCGCTCGAGCAATCAGTTTTGACGCCTGACCACGTAGATACAACGCATTAAATTATTGCTCGGGTGCCGCTCGCGTCTTTTGCACGAACCCAATATTGGGATATAATGTCAACGTTTTAATGGAATAAATATGCCACAATATTATTATGTTATTTGTCATAATTGAGCGGATTATAAACTCGATTACTGACACCTATCGACTATCGTTTAAGTAAGACGGAGAGCATTATAGAAGTTCTGGAAATGGACGGGGCAGGGCAGCAATAACAACTGAGCGAGTGGGTCTGAGACCAATTTATCTCGTAAACCACCACACAACTCACTCGAAGTTGTCTTCACATTATAATTACGCTTGTTTGTTTCTGTAATTGAAAACACACGTTAATTAAGATGCGAGCGAAAGCCTCTTGATGGATTGTTTTAAATAAATGCGTTTGTTGCTTTTGTTGGTCTCGACCCCGAGTTGGCATGAATTTGCATGTGTAATACCTCAAATGCATTACATTTTGGCCGCCGTGCGTGGGAACTTCGCATCGACAATAAAGACTTTGTTCGTTTTTTGTCTCGTGCTAAGTCTCGGTGCATATGTTATGGGCAAAGTTGCGCTGAAATGTCTGTTATCTGACTATAGGTGGGCTAGCTTTGCAAATTTCTTGGAAGATATCTCAATGTATATGCGAGTAATTTTGTGTTGACTCTTTTAAAATGGTTGTTGTTCTTAAATTATGGAGAATGCAAAGCAACTGTTTGGATTTTAGATAAACTATTTTCTATCTGAAGGTTAGCGGGAAGGCAGTTTAGTAACATTGTTTGTCAGATCAACTGCCTATGATATGATCGATAGATAAATATATCGGATATACACTCGACCTTCTCTCGTGTACAAATTGTTGTGACATGTGTCCGCCCCTGCAAATATCAACAATTGATATCAGTTTCATTACTAGGCTGTGCAAAAAGGCGTTCAAGGAGTCTTTAATGCTACTGAAATGACATGTGATCGAGGCTATTTGAATCATAATAATAATATGTTAAAATATCATCCACGTAAAATTAGGAATCATTCGTATTCTGCGTTTATATAACTTTTAGGGCATTACCTAGACGTACGTTATGAAGTGGATTAGTCGTCAACCAACGCATTGTTTTATAAGTCCCAACTCTTTCCATGCAATAGGGTGCAGTAGGGTGGCGCATATCTTCCTTGCTACTTCAAAGGTCTTCCTGAGGAAGTGTCAAACCGCGGCCACGACTTCCTCTCACCCCCTGCCACCCCGCTGCACCGCCTCCCCCGGAGCCAGGCGATGGGGGAGGGAGTCAACGACCCCCGATGTTTGCCGTGAGATTTTGAAGACACAAACACGACGGTTCCCGCTTATTTTCCGCGGTTCACTTCAGCGGCTATCGATTGCATTTTTGTTTGTCGTTCATATTTTTGGTTGGTTCGTTTTCGCTCCAGTTTTTTAAAACTTTTCATGCAAACAGCTAAAAAGATAATGCAAGAATGATTTCAATTTTGACTTCACAAATAATTGACAAGTATAATTTCATTGTTATCCTACTAATATTATAAATGCGAAAGTAAGTGTGTGTGAATGTTTGTTACCACGTATCTCCATAGCTTCTAAACCGATTTTAATGAAATTTGAAACGTGGATAGCGTAGGCTCTGGAATAAGCCATAGGCTAATCTTACATATCAATTGCACAGCTAGTATTTAATGAATGGATGCAACATATAAATTATATTGGTCTTCAATTACTAGTCAGTCAGTTACTTCATCAATTTGAAGCATTGTCATGAATTATATACGATAGCGAATCTTTTCAGATCCTGGCTAATTGCAGTGCAAAAAAGGATAATGTTGGACTATAAAGCTGTAACCAAAAATGCTTTAACAAGTTTAATTTGTTCCAGAATTCCTGGTCGGTGTCCATTGCACGCACGGCCTGAACCGCACGGGTTACATGGTGTGTCGGTACATGCGCGACCGCCTCGGGGTCCCCGCCAAGGACGCTATTAAGAGTTAGTTATTGTCTATAAATATCAATGTGAACACTTTATTGCCCCACTCGCGATCCGCAGCCTCGCATCGCGAACATGACTTATATGTTGTAACTTAATATGATTGTTATTTGAGTAATGTGAATCGTGAGTCCAGAAAAACAATATTGCACGTAGTAAAGTAAAGTAGCAAGTATTTTTAGTCTTCCTCAAAATTTGCGTTTTCGTCTCGACATTATCTATTGCCCTTTTTCTCAGTTTTATTGGAGGTCCTTTGCGGTGTGATTAGGTGAATCCACAAGTGACGAACAGCCACGCGCCCAAGCAATCAGTATGACGTTATTTCTATGCGGTCAAACGTCAAAACTGACTGCTCGGGGGCGCTGCTCGGTGCTCGTGGACGCCGCTATGTTGTAATATACCAATATGTTATTTTTACAGAATTCGAAAAGGCGCGAGGTTATCAAATAGAGAGAGAAAACTATATAGCTGATCTGATAGGCGAGGAACCTCCACCACCGGACGTGGGTAGTGACACAGTTGTCAAACCTATCGATAGTAAAAACAAACCTCCGTACAGAAGGTCTGTTGTCAATGAAGAATACGAAGACGAGGATAATCAGTACACTAATACATATAATAGACCTAGTAGAGGAAGATATTACAAAGACAATAGAAGTTTCCGGAGAAACGCCGAAAGTGATCAAAACTGGAGACAGAGAGATGAAGGACACAGTGGGACAACAAGAGATAGGTCAAATAGTAGACAGTCATCTTATAACTACAAATATGATTATTGACACTGCATTATTTGAATTGTACATTTTATGAGTACATTTATTTATAAAACAGCAGATTTTTACTATATGAAGATTACATTGAGAATGGAGATCCGTAACGAATTTAGTTGAGAATGCAGATTTATAGAGCTAAAAAATCCATAACATATAGTGCAAAAATTTTTGGTCTACGACAAAAATTTACGTAGTTTTGACCAAATTACTAGCGAAGTTCGCGCGCGGTTGTTGTGACGTCATTTGTGCCACGCGCGCTTTGTAATGAACGTACCCGCACCGCTTGCATCCGACGGCCCCGTGTGACGTCACACGCACATGCCGCACATTATATAAAATATGTTATGAAATCGCAGCGGATGGACCGATTTCGATGATTTCAAAATTATTTTGATAAGAAAGCTTAGTTTTAACAATAGTTTTGGTTATGAGTTAATTTGTTGCCCTAGTATTGATTCTCATTGTATGGTCTTAGTAAATTTTTGCAAAATACATATATTAAAATTAATTAGTTATATCTAAACTGAGTAAAAAAATTTTTTAGAGAATTAAATTTTAAAATAGTTAAATTTTAAATAAAATAGGTATTTCTTTTGATTATTTAAATGGTATTTTTTACTTGTCTCTTCTATTTGGAAACATGTAGGTTGATAATTTATGTTTACACTACACCGCCACACTACAGCGAAAAACAATAATACTACTGCCCCCCTAGCCAAGTGGCTTCGTCCACAAGCGTGTCTACAAATCGTTACGCTTAAGACGCTACGACACGCTTACGACACTTACGTAGTCGAAGCTACTTGGCTACCGAGGCCGATACTATGTAGCATTCGGCTAGTGGTAGTGCGGTGCCTTCATATCACATTTTTTCTAATATTATGTAAATAATTTGTGTAAATAAATTTATAGCATCAGGCATTAGATCCTAGGTATGGTTGTATAGTATCTGCATTGTGTATATTATGATTAGTGATCAGATAATCTGGCCCTTATTTACCCTAAAATTTACTTTTACAAAACATATTTTGTCGCTAGAAGTTTTTCCATATATAAAAAAAAAAAAAAAAAAGATTAAAAAAATACAGTCGAATTGAGAACCTCCTCCTTTTTTGAAGTCGTTTAAAAAAGTAAAGTTTCGTTAAGGAAGAGCCCGAATATCCGTTAGTATAGTTATGATTTTGATGTATTTTTGTATTTAATAGGAAATGCCTTCAGCGTAGCACATGCATGCGATGAAGATCTGATGAGGCACCCCGGAGATGTTTAGTAGAAAGATAAATGAAGAAACAGTAAACGGTTTGTCACTAAAATGTTTGAAAACAAACCAAAATTGTATTTATTTGCATCATGATTTTCTTTGCTGATTTTGCTAAAACATAAATAGCTTTAAGAGCTCTTATATTTTAGAATGACACCAAGAGGCAGAGTTGCAAAAAACAGGAAATATGAAATGAAAACTGTTTAAAACGTGTTTAAATCATTGTTTTTAAATGTTTAAAACATGTTTTAAACATGGTGATTTTTTCGTAACAGCCTTGCCAATAGGATGGAGCTTACATTATATAATTACCTCGATACACGACAACTTTTTGTTATAATAACGTTCATATGTATATCAATAGATCAAAAGACCTATATCAAAAGATATATAAATATTTCACTCACCCTAATATTTTTTTATTTGTCTTTCATTTTAATAAATAACATATTTTTATGTATTGACTTTTACTTTCTCACCTTCACGTTATTAGTGTTTTATTTCCTACTTCGAAGATAACTAAGTCTCCACATCTACGGCATAGGCTGCCTTCTATACAGGGATAAAGGAAAGAAAACAGCTATGTCAGTTATACCACGGCCAACGTGAAGCTTTACGAAAATGAATTTATATGACTGGGGGCAAACAAGCTTCCGGCCTGCCTGATGTTAAGCAGTTACCGTAGTCTAAAGATGCTTGCAATACCAAAGGATTTTTCACACGTTACACTGAATTATTTGTATTGAACGATCATATTTGATTAACATTACATGGCATAGAATGAACTACGAATTTTATAAAATGGTCGTCCGAATGTTATTGAGCTCGGCGGCGACTTACTCGAAGTCGAACAGTACCATTTCTCGTTGGCCGTGGTATAGTCGATTGCATTGCTGAAGTGGCCGGTATGTTTGAATGAAGATCTAGATACTCATGAGAACATGTCTTATTATAGTGAAATTGGTCAGGTCACGTATAGTGCGCGCGTGTCCGACGCTATCAAGATGCCCCGGAGACGGGTGCTTATGACGGCTCACTCCGCCGCTGTGATTCATTCAATAAGCTACATAAACAGTTCTACACAATATTAGGGCGGAAACCCACCGCGGTGCACGGAGAGGCTACGCACACGGCCACGGCTACGTTTTGCAAGAAAATGTATGGATGACGTCATTTCGTGCGCAGCCTCGCCGTGCGCCGCGGTGGAAACGATTCCATACATTTTCGTGCAGAGCGAAGCTTGACCCACGTGCGTAGCGTGTGCGTGGCCTCTCCGTGCACCGCGGTGGGGTCTCCCCCTTATCGTGGCTGGGCTGCAAATAAAAAGCAATAATACGGGCTTCGAATTTTGAATTTAAATTGATTCTTGTCACAATTTTGTAGTAAATTAGTGTCAGAACGAAACATAGGCCTACTCCGAAATACGAAACGAAAGGTTTCGGCTCACGAATTGTTCGTTTCCCTACACTCCGGAAGTGTTCAGGTTCGGTATTCGTGATTTCACGTTTCTTCTTTCGTGGACCCTACTCCGAAGGAATCCGGAACACTCTCGAATCACTTCCAGAGTTGTAAAATGTACCATCCGTCAGCCGAAACGTTTCGTTTCGTATTTCGGAGTAGCCCCACAGATGATCCGTGGTCGTGTAATGGGCCAATAATGCAATTTTAACTCCAAATCTGACTTATGTACTATAAATATCGCCAGAATACCACTCCAACTGTGTGGTCCCCACAGAGTAAAGACTAAAGAAAGAGGTGCCCTTATTAGATATTTGTATGAAAAAAAACGTGGTCATTGTTTTTTCATTTTCATTGTTCTATTCTATCTACCGGTAAATAGTTGAACTACTCGCTTCGTTTTATGTCGATGTTAGTACTAGGCCGACCACTCGGCCGAGTTGCTTAGGGCCAGTCCCCTTAGTAATTGGTCCATGGAGGTCCCAAACTGCATAGTTTGGGACCTTGTACTATGGCTATCATACAGTGGACTGTGGGCGATCCTAGTGCTACCCAGACCAGGGCAAATTACGAAAAGGCCATTTCCAAAATTTGCCTCTGGCGGGAATCGAACCCGCTGCCATCGGATGCAGTGAGTCGAGAGGCTTACCTTCGAACCACTGCGCCAAGCGTTTGTCAACCAACCAAATGAATTTACCAACGAGAAAATAAGTGCTATCTATTTTTTATAATGACGTGATTTTGTAAGTCGTCTATTTCTTAAATTACAGAAAGGCGCTACGATAATATCTATACAGTAGTGTTTCAAAAGTGCGAAATAATACTTGGGGGGTACGAGTATCGGAAATAGAATTAAATAGTCTACATGTTTTATTCGATATTTTTTTGAAATATATTTATTTCCTCTAAATTATAAAAATATCTTACGAACTATTTTTTGAATATGAATGGCTGTGACTCCTAAATGCAGTTTATACAGTTTTCTACGACATTTGGTGTGTTCTAAGACCATAACACTAAAGTTGTCACAAATATTCAAATGCCCATAACTCGGTAACTATGACAGTTACGAATAGTCTGTCATCACCAGGCATCTACATATCAGCTACCGTATAATATGTGCCTTAATTATGATTTCGTACTTTTGAAACGCTCGGTAGTTTCAATGCTAGTAGTTGCTTATAGCGGTGCGACTGAGGCGATTTCCACCTGCTCCGATGCCCCTAAGATTAGTTTTTACGAAATGATTCGTGGAAGAATTTCGGCTCCCCACATTAAGTTAATTGTACCAAAATTTTATTTCTGTTTATATGACATCTCCTAAAATAAAATTGTACGTGACGGTAGCTGATTCCGCACTTCATTGTTATTTTGGGAGCTATAAACCTTAATCTCTGGTCATACAAATATATTTCCATTCATTAAGGCCAAATGTGGGTATCGTGGTAGATATTTGATATAACTAACGTGGAAAATTTTCGTGACTTTATTAAGTTTTATGTTTTTTAGGCACACTAAAGTTAATACTAATTATATTAGTCCTTTTAATATCCCACTCCTGTGCACGGGCTTCCCCTCAATGCGAGGTGGATTCAGGCCATAATCCACCACGCTGACCCAGTGCGGGATGGTGGATTTCACATGTCTTTGTAACATTTATTAGATGTTCTAAGACATGCAGGTTTCCTTACGATGTTTTCCTTAACCGCAAGTGATAATCATTTTAAAGTTATGATTCGCACATACAGATTTCGTAAAATGCAAAGGTGCGAGTCGGGGTTTGCACCCTGGACCTTAAACGCATCGGCTATCACTGCAACAAAGAAAAACTTTTTTTTATTAATCGTGAATTAAGACAAACAACCATTAAAATAAATCACCGCAGATGATACAGATAATGCGAAGTACACCCTTCAACCGGACAAGGAGCGATTTCTATGAAATGGCGTATTTTATGTTACAGAAAACTGAATTATGTTCTCGCGTTTGGTTAGTAACGTTGTTCGATATATTTCCGGACTGCTACAAGTATAGCAGTAACGCTCGACGTTGTCTCTGATTTATTTGTTGTCGATACGTTTTGTAGCTTTCTCGTAGCGTCGGGTGCAGTCGCTTTTATTGCTCTATTGTTTCCCTCCGGGCGTAGATTACGAGTGCTTCGAGTAATTTACTTGTAACCACCGTGTATTGTAAATATCGGTTTCTAGCGTTAGTGTCGTAATGAATTGCGATATATTCGCGTGTGGTATGACTCAGAGCAGTAATTTAACGTGAGCGATTACCACAAAGAAATATTATGTTCTATTTGCGCCTGGAAAGCTCTGAGAAAACGGGTGTTTAAACATCGGATAGTCGCTAGGTCGCTAGGAATTCTCACGATACAACTCTATAAAATTAAATACTGCTGTCCTTATCTTCGGCCCAAGAAGGACGTAAATTAGCGTCGCTTTGTTAGCTCCTAATAAAATTTAACATCTTAACTGTTGTTATCTTATATTTTTGTTTCGGATCTTAACTACCTGGCTTCCGTCAGGGCGTTTGTTCAGGTCCTGCGGCTTGAGTGACACGGACGACTATTTAATTTATGTCCATTACTTTGAGGCGTTTCATTTTAATGTGCTCGTTCATTTTGTTGACAGCCGGTGACGCTTCGGGCGCCATTTTGATTGTTATCTGTTCACCGGCGTTTTCAAACACTGGTTAGTTATTTTGTTAAGGTTCTTGATCAATAGCCGATCGTGGAATTGATTCCGGATTAACCATTAACTTGTTTGCCTCACTAATTTCTTAATGTACTTATGATTTTCAGTGATATTCATGCCTGCGTTAATCATGCTAAAATTTAAACGCGCATTCATTTATTTCTGTTTCTTCTAATTCTGCAGATTTTCTTCCCAATTAACAACTAAGCTACCCCTCCAAACACTTTATACTTAGACCTAGTTCAACAACTAAACGTTTGTGAGGAATATTTTGTTGAAATTGAAACTTAATGAAGTTAGAGATTATCTGTAAACACGATTCGATTCTCGGCGCCCATAATTAAAGTAGCTGTAACAATATATAGCGGCATTACTCTCGCGATCCTATTATCGGATCGATAATTCAATCTGGGACGATATTGTCTGCGCGCCTCGGGCCCGCTCTGCTGCCGCTTCTGTGGTCCTGTGAATAGTTAACGCAGAAAGGCAGAAAGGAAACGATTGCGAAGTTTTTACCTATGAAGATGATGCCTCCTTGAGAGCGTCGAAGGGTGTTGCACGACACGTCGCACTGCTTGTCGGAGAAGAAAATAAAGATAATTGAAAAAAATAATGTTGAAGAAAGTGATAAGTATCTATCCATGTATCTACTTATTTGCTTGTTTATTTTTCTCTTACTCATCGTACTCGCACAGATTTGAAGATAGGCCTAAGGTAAGGTAACGTAGGTAATAATAATAATATCCTGGGACATTTTTGTACACACGGTTACCTGATCCCAAACTAAGCAGAGCTTGTACTATGGAAACCAGATAACTAATATTACTACATATACTACTTTTTTTTTATTTGTAAATACATACTTAATATACATATACACCCAGACTCGGGACATACAGACATGTTCATGCACACAAATGCATGTCCCGGGTAGGAATCGAACCTACGACCTGCAGCGTGAAAGGCGCCTCCGCGCCAACCACGCTAACGGGCCCGTCCCGTCGGGTAATTCTAAGGATACACTACGACACTAGACACTAAAACACTCAGTGTATACATCGAGTGTCTACGTGTGTCCACCACCGCGACACCTTGTTACAGTTGTTCTGTGTCGCTACACTGAGTGTCTAGTGTCGTCGTGTATCTTTAGCATACTTACTTACTTACGTTTCTATCTTTAGTAGAAAAATTGAGCTTCGAAAAATTGTTATGAGTGAAATAAATAACCTAGGTAACTTCTTTTAACTCCTATTGTATTTGTCAATGTTAGGTCTAGATCTACTTCTGGGTATCTGCATGTTTATGCCTACATAACCATCCTATGACGCTTAATCTCTGCCGAATAAAGTGATTAATAAACGAAATCGATAAAACGTACGAAGGAATAATAACATTAGGGTTTCGATTTGAAGACAATTACAGGGCTGTGTCCCGATATAACGATTTGTGACATTGGATCATGTTTTAATTACTACCTCGGAACTCGCATGTTGATATATTAATATAAATTATGGGTTACGAAGAGATAGGTACGGCATTATTTAAGGAATTAGGATCAGATGTTAGGTAACTGATATTATGTAAGATGGATAGCTTCCTACAGTGCATTCGGGTAATACCACTAATACCGAAAGTCGCTAAATTCAGCGTTTGGTAATTCCGAAAATTGGGCTTTTCCAATAATTTCAATTTTCTACCAACGCTGCAATATTGGAATTTTCCGACTTTCGGAATTGCCTGAATGCACTTTCATATAATTTAACAGTCTAAATGTGGAAGCTTGTAATTGGCATTTGCTAATTTTTAATCATACCTATTCTGTTAATTGGCCGTAAGTTCACCAAATAAAATAAAATAAATATGAAAATTTCACAGATAAAGTTTGACTAGTTGGTATCCGCAAAGTAGTTAATCCGTGACTACCTAGGTACTGATATTAAAATTGATGAGGGCGAAAAATTTATTGCCCAGTTATATTTTTGCATATCTATCTAATGTAGTGTACCTACTTTCTTTATTATTTACATACCATATACAAAATATCATAAAAATAAATTAACCTACTTACCTACTAATACCGAACGACTAAAGACACAGTAAAATGTTCTGTGTTGCTTTTGCGAGGGATCGGAATATACATATAGTTAGTTTAGTGAAGTTTTTATACTAACAGAATCAGCGCATAACAGTAAACTCTAATAAGGAAGTCTTACGTATTCAAACCACAGTTGAATATACAAATGTTATAAAGTTTAATGAACACACGTTTCACGCGACCTACAAACTGGCTTCATAATTAATCGAAACACAAGACAGGGAAGCTCGACGAATTCCTCGCGAACATGTTAATAAATAATATCTACTAATTAATTAATCGTTTGTTCAACACCACGTGTCATAACGTTGGAAATATCTATACAAATAAATAAAATTTAAATGTCTGTTTGTAATCGCAACATAACAGCTTTTCACTAAATACATAATATGAAAGTAATACCTACGGTACTTATATCAAAAATGCGATTAAAACAGGTTTTGTCTGTCTGTCTGTTTGTTCCGGATAATCTCCGAAACGGCAGGACCGATTTTGACGGGACTTTCACTGGCAGATAGCTGATGTTACAAGGAGTAACTAAGGCTACTTTTAAGTTTTACTTTTAAATAATTAGGGTTCAGCGGGAAATATAAAAAACCGCGGGAAACATGAAAAACAGCGGGAAATTTCACGCGGGATTAACGCGGGTAATATTTTTCTAAAATGTACGCGTACGAAGTCGCGGGGACAGCTAGTTAGTTAATAATATGTTAACCCCTTCATACATCTCAACAGCATTAATCTCTGAGCTTAATGTAATAAAGTTTAAATTCCGATAGTTAGTGAAGATGGAATATTATTGCACAACATTTATAGTGTTTATTGATTGCGCGTCAAGTGTCGACCTCGCTTCTCACAAGGGCTAAGGACACATTCTTGGAAAACAACTAAAGGTGAGAAACTTGGAGTCGTCATTTGTTTCACATGTAGATGTCGAGAGTTTCCTCAGAATCAATCTGTTTAATTACATCATCTGCCAAATAATGTTTGTTTATGATAGTCGGTAAGGTCTGTAGGGCGACGCAATCCATATCTATGTGAATATTCGAACGGCGCTGAAATCCAAAGTTGTTGTTTAGGGCCTCCGCAAACTAGCTACTTTTAGCATCGGCGATCGGCGATTTTGATGCTGCGTCTTGCTCGTTCGCGCTCCAAGAAACGCGACGCAGCATCGATACGTCACAAAATCGCCGGTCGCCGATGCTAAAAGTAGCTAGTCTGCGGAGGCCCTTATTTCCTTCGGTACCTACATAATAACATTACAGGATAGAATGTAAAGGTCTTCAACCTTATATTCAGTATGTTGAAGACCTTTACATCCTTAAAGCTAATTAAAATATGACTGAATTAATGTTTCAAAACAATCTTCTTTGTATGAAATTTTCACCTTTCTCGATACCTTTTCCTTGTCTTGGCCTTGAGTATTGAAAAGTTTATCTCTTTTTATTTACTTAGGTACCTACCTACTATTGATTTCTAAAATACTACTCTAGCTAACGTCATGAGTCAACTCAGTTAGTCACCGGAAATACGCGACGCAGTAAGGATTCAGCTCTTTAAATTATAAAACGAATCCTTACACACCCCATGTAAGTAGGTACTTAAGTGTTTAATGGAATATTGGAATAAATACCTGATTACTGGATTTTAGTAGGTACCTATAGTGATATAATTTTATCAAGAGGCGAAGATCGTAAAACAGGTACCGGCAATTTTATAAAGATTTTAGTTTACAATGGTTTTAAAAACCATTTCTAGTAACAAAAGTGATTTGTAATGCCAGTGCATGTCGATCTTAACTTTCTATAAATTTGGGGAGGGGGGGGGGGAGGGGGGTAGAGTTCAATGGAAACTTAAATTAACCAGCCCGAGTCCACGTCTTATCGTGATGATAGAGCCAGCTCTATCATAAATACAACATATTGCAGAACAACTGTCTAAACACAAACCCAGACTATCTGCCCCCTAGACAAGTGGCATGAACGCTAATCGAATAGAATAGAATAGACTTCACAATATATGGAAATGACATTACAAGTCGCTATGTAGATCACTTGACTTATGTCATTTCCATACATGAAGCGTAGCGATTTGAAGGAACGCTTGTAGACGTTAGCTACTTGTCTAGGGGGGCAGATAGAGAGTTAATCTGTAGTTTATTTTCATATGTTAAGGATACACTTCACCCTAATACCCTCAGTGTATACATCGAGTGTCTGCGTGTGTCCAACACCGCGATACCTTGTTATAGTTGTAGTGGCGGTGTCGCTACACTGATATACACTGAGTGTCTAGTGTCGCCGTGTATCCCGAGCTATACACAATGTTTACTAAATCCAGCCATCTGGTTATTAAAGCGAGAAAAAGGACATAAATACAGATACGGTGACGGGCCCGTTAGGGTGCGTTTCGATTGAAGCGGAGCGGGGCGGAGCGGGGCGGAGCGGGGCGGCGCGGCCCGTGAATTGGCCAATCACAGTGCTCGAAATCTCTACTCCGCATCAGTGGAAACAGTGTAAGCGGAGCGGAGCGGAGTTGAGCGGACTTTCGAATAAAACAAATGAACACGCGGCCCCGAGCCGGATAAAACGGAGTCGAGCAGGCTGTGGTGCCGAGTGGTGGGCACGAAGCGGAGCGGAGCGGAGAGGAGCGGAGCGGAGTGGAGCGGAGCGGAGTGGAGCGAAGTTGAGCGGACTTTCGAATAAAAGAAATGAACACGCGGCCCCGAGCCGGACAGAACGGAGTCGAGCAGGCTGTGGTGCCGAGTCGTGGGCACGAAGCGGAGCGGAGCAGCGAGGAGCGGAGTGGAGCGGAGCGGAGTGGAGCGGAGTTGAGCGGACTTTCGAATAAAAGAAATGAACACGCGGCCCCGAGCCGGACAGAACGGAGTCGAGCAGGCTGTGGTGCCGAGTCGTGGGCACGAAGCGGAGCGGAGCAGAGAGGAGCAGAGAGGAGCGGAGCGGAGTGGAGCGGAGCTGAGCTGAGCGGAGCGGAGTTGAGCTGAGCGGATCTGAGCTGAGCTGAGCGGTGTTGAGTGGAGCTGAGCAGAGCTGATCGGAGCTGAGCGGAGCTGAGCGGAGCGGATCTGAGCGGAGCTGAGCGGAGCTGAGCGGAGCTGAACGGAGCAGAGCGGAGCTGAGCGGACTTTCGAATACAATATATGAATACGCGGCCCCGCTCCACCCCGCTCCGCTTCGCCCCGTTCCACCCCGCTCCGCTTCGCCCCGTTCCACCCCGCTCAGCTTCAATGGAAACATTTGCCACTTCTCACTGCTATTCTCCGCTCCACTCCGCCCAGCACCGCTCCGCTCTACCCCGCTCAACCCCGCTCCGCTCCGCCCCGCTCCGCCCCGCTCCACTTCAATGGAAACATTTGCCACTTTTCATGCTCTTCTCCGCTCCACTCCGCCCCGCTCCGCTTCAATGGAAACGCAGCCTTAGCGTGGTTGGCGCGGAGGCGCCTTTCACGCTGCAGGTCGTAGGTTCGATTCCTACCCGGGACATGCATTTTTGTGCATGAACATGTCTGTATGTCCGGAGTCTGGGTGTATATGTATATTAAGTATGTATTTACAAATAAAAAAGTAGTATATGTAGTAATATCAGTTATCTGGTTTCCATAGTACAAGCTCTGCTTAGTTTGGGATCAGGTAACCGTGTGTACAAAAATGTCCCAGGATATTATTATTATTATTAGATACAGCTTTTATATATACTCGTATATTAGTAGGAATAAAGATAAGGGATCATGTGTACGTAATAAAACAGCTACAGTCCATATTTCGTATCTTACGCACGAATTTATTTGACGTGTTATCCATAGTAACTTATCTACTACGTTCTATGGTCGTCTTCAAATATTATTCCATTAAATTATAAACGAATAAAAGTTGAATGTGATATAGATATTGGGACAGGAAGCGATTTATTAAAGTTCGATCGTTTGATCGTCGTGTGTTAATAAAGCAACAAGAGTTATGTTCAGACGAGCCTTGTTATACCTTACTTTTCCTTTTGTTGAAATTGAAAGTGTGTGGAATGGACAGGTGACATATTTTTGTTAGTAGATAAGTCCTATAAGAATGGAGCTCTCATATAAACTCGTCTCGGGACTAAATTGGTGGGAATATTATTAAAAGACGAAATATCTCGGTTTAAGCAAGTTTGGGGAACCTTGGGGTTTATGTCCCGGAGTAAACGTCTTTCGGCTAAAATTGATGATGATGAAGTAAGTTTAAGTTTTACGAGAAATAAACTTAGATAGGTACTATTTTACTGACATGACATGCATAAATATTTTTGTGTTTAATGCATAATTTGTGTAATATACACATAAATAGTTATAATTGAGATAGTTATAGATTCATTTTTTATAAAACAAGGGCTCGTCCGGGATTTGAACCCGGGACCTCTCACACCCGAAGCGAGAATCATACCACTAGACCAACGAGCCGGTTGGGGAGTGCTTAAAACATAATGTCTGCGTTCCAACCCTCATCCCCTAATGCTTATCCAGACAAGATTTAGATCCGATTCGAAACTTAGCTTCATGTAGGTATAATTAGAAAGATTTTAAGGTTTTAGCACTACGGACTTGAATTGTATTTTCACCACGCTTCAAATTTTCAAAGGGGTAGATTGAGTTCAACTGTACACCTACAGTTTCATTCAATGGTTAGTCATAAATTTTGGTCTATATGCTACGAGCGTAGACCGCTCGACCCACTGAATCGGGTCGTTGCGGGTTCGATTCCCGCCAGAGGCAAAATTCGGAAACGGTCATTTCGAAATCTGATGTAACTGGATAGCGTGATCTCTAAACAGTGTATGGTTTTTATAGAAACATACATAACTAGTGCTTAGTGCTTTCCTATTACAAATACAGTGAAAAAATATACCGAGTTTGGATGGAAAGTACCCTAGGGTGCTTTTCCTCCAAACTCGGGTCTTTTTTCCACCTTGTAGGAATAAAATCTTACACAGGACCTCATGATTGTCAGGGTGCTCATAAGCCCCAAAACCAACGCACTTATACATATACCTTTGCCTTTAAGATAATAAATGTATTTTTTATTATGATCAAATAAAATAACCCACTGACTCTAAACCTATTGAGAGCATCATTAATATAAATTTTCCACTCCGTAATCCTTTTACTCGCCCGAATTATATCCTTCCCAACAAACATGTTTCACCCAAACACGTAGAACTAAATCCTCTTTAATCTTATTAATAGACATGTAAATACTGTACATTTCAACAGGTCAAATAAAACATTTCTCTTGCGTTTGTCGCGTACCACAGATAAGTATAATGTATAGGTAATTAGGTAGTAATATATTGAGCATCGATGTTTTCTTTCCTTCATTAATGGAACATTATTCTTGCTTTACGGATTCCACGTTATTTATGAACTATTTATTAAAAAAATGTAGAGTTTGGAATTCCGAATTAATTTCTTATTTTGTTGCAAATGTATGTTCGTCAGCCGTTTAAATTTGTGTCAAATAGGTATAAGCGAAGATTTCAATAAGTTTGAAATTTATCGGCGTATAAATTTGATTCTAAGAATGTAACTGTTTGTATTAATACTGTAGGTGCAGCAGTAACGTTTGAAAGGCAAAGTTTTGTTGATTATGTTTTAAGTTTAAAAATAATCCTTATATGCTAAAGAATAATACATACTAAATGTATCCATGGGGCCAACCAAATCTGTTTTTCAGTAACTGAAAACGAACAGCTTAATTTCATGATGGTAGGTATATAGTTTCAGTGATAAAATAAGTATTATTGTAACCGAAATTTTATTTAAATCAGTAAAAGTTGTGGTGTTTTCACATCAAATTTTAAATCAGGCGGCTGGGCTTTTTAGGTGTGGCCATGAAATGGAATAATAATATTGATTTTATAAGACCTTTTTTATCCAACAAACATACACTTCTACATACGTTCTTATTCATAGAAACTTAAATAAGACAGAGTGCATATTGCTCTGAAGTACCCCAATAAAAATAAAATAATCGCGGGAAGTTATCGCTGCAATCATCAGTTTGTCTAATAGAAGGCTTTGTTTCATTTTATGACAAGCAATACCTTCTGGCCTTCGACCATTAAACATCCATGCTTCTGGCAGATATACCTAATACCTATTTACAGTTACGATCAATTAATTACCTGTTACTTGCGCCAATCAATAGTTATGACGAAATAAAATAAATATTTATTTTATTAATATTGATAGAATTTTTTTATTGCTATTAATTCGCTACCGGTATGCGAGTCGCGTGTCTCGAGGCCGCGCCACGTACAGTGCGCAAGAGTCGACCGCAGTTTTATGATCAGTTGTGCAAATTGGACGGCGGAACATCACAGGGGATCATCACACGTAAACACCAAACATAGCGCGTCAGAGATATGAGGAGGGTTATAGCTCGAACCGTTTGATAAGCTAGCGGTTAGAGCTACAATTGACGAGAACCGTTTTGAGCTAATGCATTCCCCTCCCTTCACCTTCCTGCCCCTCCATATATGCCATAACCTTTCAAGTTCTTGGACACTATTGTCGATCGCTTTAGTTTAGTTGTTTCACTTAAGTCTTTGTTAGACGTTTATGCGGTATATAGGGCAAGCAGTTTAATATATCATCATATTTTCACGTCATCTCTTCCATAAATTGCCCTTCATTCCCGCTTAGCACATACTTACCTAACGTAAGTAATAGGTGAATGTGAAAATACCTTCTAAACATCTACTCTCATAGCACCCGCAGGATACATAATTAAAATGCTAAGTAAGAAACAAACAAACTTCTAGACACATTACAAACGTTCGTGCATTAGTACTCATTGAATTTGAACGTATTAAATAAAAGATCTTTGGGTATATAATGGTCCATCATCTTTGGGTATATTACCTATCACGAGAGACGATGAAACTAGGCCTGATATTATACTGTTTATTAACGGAAAATTAGATTAATTAGAATATGTTAACTATTAATAAAATATTATAACTAATAAACCAAACTTATATTACCTTTTTGGAATCGTTTTATTTTATCACTGATACTACTACCTATTGGAAAATTATATGCCACGAACATTTGTAGACTCATACTATAAGAACAGCTATAAGGCTGTTTCCTCACAATAGACTTCTACAATAGTGTGTAAAATCCTCTTTGCTCCTATCAAAGGTTATTGCATCACATTTGGATGGAAGCCACAGTCACTTTATGATACGTATGTAAGGTCTTAATATAATAGTGCACGATATTCTGCATGAAGCCTGAGTAAATGTTTAAGATGATGTCTATAACAAAAAATGATGAAAATTATGTCGTTAAATGGAGTTATTGTAATAAAATCACCTATAATTGAGTGCGGGGAAATTACACCCGTGTCTTTTCAGCTGACTTTTCATTATCTTATTAACTACATAATTACTTTCAATAAGATATTTTTCCTTTAAGCATAAAGTAATATTTTTGTGGTAGGGATGTACATAATCTTTAGCATTTACTGAGGCGCTATGCAAAATATCGTGCACTTTTAAATTAAGACCTTGTATAGAATATTTTCGAACCAAAATAAAATGTAATACTTAAGGTTCCTTATTACTAGCAACAGGAAACTATATCGTATGAATCTTTTTAAATTAGCTTTATTAAGCTGATGAACTTTGCAGCTTTGTCGAAGACTTTTTTATAATGGGGTCGATTGCACAACGAAACCTTTATTAATTCCACATGGCTTGTTTAATTTATATCTAAACCATCTTAAATTTAAACACAATCCAAAAATAATTAGTAATATATAATTTTTAACTGTTAGGAGTTAGGTACTACACTTTAATTTACACTCAAAAATGTCGGTGGGAAACTCAATCTCCGCAAACGACTTTCGACTTTCATGACCCACTCCGCTACTAAAATCAATTTAAATATTCAGCAGGTGTGATCGAAATCAAATTTCATCAATCAAATGTGTCAGATTTATAAAAAAATATTATAACGTGTATCTTAAATCTTAATCCCTTGTTATTACGGAGTTTTCGATAATCCGAGATTAGCTAACCGCGCTCGGGGGCACCTCATTTCGTCAGCCAGCGGAAAGATCGCAATTTTGGCACGAGAACACATTGCACATGCACAGTGGCTGTAGACGGAACCCCAAATTGCTCACCGAGTCGCCCCAGCCGCTGTAACTCATATGCTATTCCGTGCATTCCATGAAACGTCGCGAATGCTGCAGATTCATATTGAAACTAGACAAACACTAAACACGTTGGGCTATTTCAAACCACTGGGGGGTGGCCTCTGTCTATTTCGGATTGAGGCAGGCCTCAGTCACTCTGTGGTTTCGGTCGAACTAGCTCCGATCGGTTCGCGTACAAAGTATGTACGCAATTCAATATGGCCGCCGCGCTCCTGGCGTGAACACGCGCTATAACGTTTCGCGCGCTTTTGGTTGGTCGCTCGCGTTGGAATTATTATTTTAAAATTAAAAATGACGAGCAAGACGAACTGTGGCGTACCTATATGGCTGTCTAAATAGTTATAGAAACTGCAAATTGACTTTTTTTTCTTTGCCAGCTTATTGTGAAAGGTAATTGAAGCTAATTGAAGTTTTATTTTGTTATTTAGATATAAAAAGAAGCTCATAGTTCAGTGCAGTAGACGTTATTTACAAGAGGTAGGATCGAATAGTGGAATTGAAGCGAAAATATGTAATTTGGAACAGAATGAAATGACAGTTTTTTACGGTTATACCACGTTATACCTACAAGCATCGATTACGCAATACCTACCTACCTTAATTCCTTTCATAGTTGACGAGATCCATCGTGTTGCCAGTTTTTCTACTTACCTATATTCGTATTAGACACTTACCTAAGTCGATATAAGTAGATACTAGTTGCCGTAGCGTTTTATGAGCACTCGGCCACCGGCGGAAAAAGCGAGTGAGAGAACTATAAATTCTTGATTGCTTGATATTCTACTATGCATCCATGCTATGCTATTGCGTGCTGTTATATGCGCTAATTAATTTACTAAAACATATTAATTTCACCACTCCATGTCCATGCTTCCCTTCAGACTACATTTTTAAATTATTTGTTAGATTTCGCATTTATGCTGCCATTAAATTTAATAACCGCTATTTTAAAGACAAAAAATATCGAAGGCATTACATTAAAGTGCAACAACTGTAATTTTTTAAAATGTATAGTTTTAATTAACATTTAAATACAAAAATGTTGGTACTATTTTATTTTTATTAATTGTGACAACCCTACCGATTGAAGGTTAAGTAGCGTGCAGCAGCGTGCGGCAGCGGGACGGCGAATTACATACGCTAACGCGTTGCGTCAAGGCACAATTTAGATTGCGCGCGGTCGGGCGCGGCAAGTTTAGGTAATAATAATAATTTAAAATGTCGGCTTTCTTCAAGATCAAAGGAGTGCAACTTCTGTACTCCTTATCTATTCTGTGATTGAGGCCAAATAAGGCCTTTCCAAAGCTCAAGCCTTTGCCTTAGGGCACTTTAGAACCAGCAATTTTTTTTCTACGTCAGAAGATGAAGACAATTTAGATGTAGGTATGCAGTATTACTTTTTGAACTTGATTATTACGTCGAAATATACGTTGCAGGAATCTTTAATCTGATTTGATCTTATCTCAATTAAATAAGGATTTGACTCATATTCATGGTGAACTACCTAGGTAATCTTAAATTATGGACAGATTTATTTTGAATAACTTAATTTAGATTGATATTAAGTATAATAAATTATTGATATAAAAATTACGTCCATCTTATTTTACTGTATTAACCTTTAAGAATTTTGTGGAATTGAATTTTTCTCAGATATAAGTTTGTTTAGGTACCTATTACTTATGTGAAGATGATTATTAAGAAATATGTAAGGAGTTTGGGGCTTTGATTGCATAATATTATTTAGTATTGCGGATTGCCTTATCGGTAGGACAACGAATTAATTACAACCTCATACCTAAAACAAAAACGCTCTTGCAACTTGCTTAAATGTATACGTCAACTAAGATGAATGGAGTTTGATAATGGGATATATTTGAATTCACACCAAAGAGGGTTACAGTGGTCGAAAACTTATACTAACTACTCGAATAAACCGTCACGAATACCCAGCATTGGAAAATCCTTAATTTTAGATCAATTTTAGTTATTTTACCAAATGACGAAATAATCTAATTCCTGCTACATGGTCTCTTTATTCCACATGTAATTGTCGTAGTACGTATTCGGGAGCTTTATTGCCCATATCAACTTCGGGTTTGTGCTGTCATCATTTCCATGTTTATTATGGGGCTAGTGTTTAACTATTTATTGTACTTATGTATTGTCTGTTTTATGAGCTTCGTCAGTTTTTCTTATAAAAACATGAGTATAATTTTATGTGGTAAGTACTTATGAGAGAGTTTTAAGGTGCCTTCGGTAATGGCTGCGTCTAGGTACATCAGGCGCATGCTGTACTCGAGAAATCAGTTTTGACGTCGGAACGCATAGACATAATGTCATAACATGAGCGCTCGGGCAAGGCATGCGAGGCATCATGACGCACCAAATGGGTGCGTACACTTGCCCAGAGCTGCCGCGCCTCAGCCATTTATAGGTGCGTCTACATCAGGCGCATGCCGCACTCGAGCACTCAGTTTTGACGACGGAAAGAATAGCCATAAGTCTCTGCTCGAATTATGCGTTGCTCGGGCGAGGCATGCGAGGCATCTGGACGCACTAAACGAATATTTTCATTATGTACTTTAAGTAGAACCAGACGCAGGGAACTAGGTAGCTATGCTGTAACTTCAAACTTATTATTTAACTTGTGAATTTGCTGGTGAAATGTCAAGTTTTGTATTGAAATTTGACATTTCACCAGAAAAATCACGCGTGAGATATGCGCGGGATATGCGTTTGTCGTTACAGAATAGCAACCCTGTATAGGTACCTCATTAAAATTATATATTTTATGTTCTGAACCAAAAATGTCACCACGTGACTATATTATACAGCCGCCGAAGGTTGTAAAAAGGTGTGCTCGTGTGTGGGCTGGGTTTACCGCCTAACTTAGCCTTCGTAGGGTAATAAAATCGGATGGCGCCTAAATATCGAATTACTACTTTAAAGGTTTGATTTCACTTATGAATGGCTCCAGTCATTAACTGGTTTTTTACATCCGGAAGGCAAAGCTAATAGGCGGACGATTTAGATCAGTTTTTAGTTATAATTCGGTTACAAGTCGGTGGGGCTACTCCGAAATACGAAACGAAAAGTTTCGGCTGACGGATGGTTACATTTTCCTATTCCGAAAGTATGTATTTCGGATTCTTTCGGAGTTGGGTCCACGAAAGAAGAGACGTCAAATCACGACTATCGAATCCTACTTCGGATTTCAAACGCTTTCGGAGTGTAGGAAAACGTATCCCAGGTAGCAAATAAGGTCGGTGACGAGAAAAAGACGTCAATCTAAGGTCAATTTAGGGTCAGTAACGTAAACGTACGTCTTTATCACGAAGATTTGCTACCTGGGTACCACCCGTCAGCCGAAACGTTTCGTTTCAAATTTCGGAATAGCTCCACAGTTATCAACGGTAGCTATAGTAGTAAGAAGTAGTTTCAGATCATTAACCACAACATTTTAATAATTAAAGTAGATATTAAAGTCGTGGTATGTCGCGTAATAACAGTTACTTACGACTATTTGAAACATGTTTAATTGCGTTTCTGTGACAATCATGTTCAAACGTACGGTTTGTTACGTCGTTTGCGATACAACGCGCGTTCCCGCGATTATGTACGGGCGTGCAATAAAATTGGATGTATGCAAATGACACGGGGTGCGATTCTCCACAGATTCATCTCGGGCTTCGGGAATGGCTGGAAACTTGGAGGCTTAAGATTGCGCTTGAATCAGAAATGTTTGAGAGAAAATAACTATTTCAGATTACTTTTGACGGGCTTAGTGAAGATGAACCACCGTAGGTAGGTACTAGCTTTTGTCTTGGATCGTGTAAAACTCATGGATAAAAGGTAGCCTAAGTGTTTCTCTAGGGCATAACCTACCTCTGTAACAAATTTCGTTGAAATATGAATATTGAATATGTCCAGCCGATCTTGTGATGCTCAGCCAAACTTAGAAACTTACACATTTTCGCAAGCTTTTACCTTTATCATTTAACCTTTATATGTACCGTAGTATCTTTAGCAGATGTAGGTGTACATATATTGAACCGACATTGTTTTAAATTTGTCTTTCTAGTAAACAGTGTTAACTATTATCCACCTTCATCCTCGGCGTTAATATACTTACGCCATTTTAGCGGCCCGGTCGCTCCGTGATGGCGCATACACCAAACGATTAGCAACATGTTCGTTTAAGTCATTCGGCTTCAGGAATGTGAGGTCACACTGTTTTCTGTATTTAAAAGCATTTTCTAGGCCATAAAGCAGCGCGTGCGCAAGCTGCTGCCAAATATTCCCTTTTCGGCACTGAAGAATGGTGACACGGACAATTAGAGGGCGAATCAAATAAAGGTGGCAATCTTTTGCACACATTAGAACACGCAGCTTATCTATATCTATACTAATATTATAAAGAGAAAAGATTTGTATTTTTGTATGTTTGTATTTTTGTATTTTTGTATTTTTGTATGTTATGAATAAACTCAAAAACTACTGGACCGATTTCAAAAATTCTTTCACCAATAGAATGCTACATTATCGCTGAGTAACATAGGCTATATTTATTACTAGAAAAAATTAGGGATCCCTACTAAAACTTCAATAATGTAACCCAAGGTGTAAAAAAATTAGCCGTAAGATGCCTTTCATCGCATGCGCTAAGGAAACTATTGATGATAGAACAAAAAAATGTTCTACAATATTAAAGAACATATCAATATCTACAAAAAACTTCGCGATACCATATGCCCAACTATTGTAGTTACGTTACTATAACTACTTTTTTACATTTTAAAACTTGATAGGAATACCGACCAAAATCAGACCATGTTATCCATACCTTAGTATGAATCCTTATCCAAATAAATCATTTCGTATTTGAGACTATTTTAATACCTGTAGATTACTTTTTGAATTATTTAAATCGGACATTCCATTCAAAAGATATTACGAATTTAAAAAAGGGCGTTAAATCGGGGATTAAGGTTTATATGGAAGTTCGTCATTTTTGAAGTTAGGATGATAAAAATTCGTCTGGAGGTTTCTTTTTATATAAAAGAAAGAAATATAAACTTCAGCGTGTTTGAAAATTTAACCCCTAAGGGGGTAAAATTGGGGGTTAAAGTTTGTATGGCGGTACCGATTCCGGCTAATCTCCGAAACGGCTGGACCGATTTTGAAGGGACTTTTACTGGAAAATACGATACGGGATCGGGAATCTGAACTGCGGGATCCGAGATCCGGGATCTGGGATACGGGATCCGGGATATACGGGACACGGAATACGGGATCCGGGATATCCCGAATACGGGAAACGGGATACGGGATCCGGCAAACAGGATCCAAGATCCGGTTAAAACGGGAAACGGGATCCGAGTTACGGGATCCGGGATCTGGGATCAGAGATCCGATTTTTTTTAAATTTAAATTCTACGCGGACGAAGTCGCGGGGGAAAGCTAGTTATAAATAAAACGATATAAGTAACTTACTTCAATAACTCAGTGACACAAGTCGCAATTATCCCTTAGAAACTTGTTAGAGAATAGCGGAGGGCTCCCCAATATTGTCTAAACAACTCGAAGATGTTTTAAGAATCTACCAGCCCAGACTAGAAGTGATCCAGACAAGTTGCACTAACCTCACCTACTACATTGGGACCTTGTACAATAGCAACGGTGAAATGTGTAAAGATATATGCACATAGGTACCACAATAACACTATTAGAGAGCATAGAAAATAACCGCGAAATCAGCGATGGGTGAAGACAACCTCAAACTACATAACACGTGCTAGCAAATCTGTACTGAGTTCGGGGGGCTTACCACGAACTCTTATTGCGATTCAATTACAGGAACGTTTTAACGATTCAGCGTCTTTTTGTGCAATGACGTACCTTATTGTCATGACAATAAGAAACGTCATTGCACAAATGGCCGCTGAAACGTTAAAACAAAACTGCTATAAGAGGTGGTGGTAAGCCCCCTGCTCACACGTTGATGCGGAGGCAGTAACATGCCCGCACAAGTGATGCGGCATCGATTTATGATCCGCACGAAGCGTAAAACACGTCAACAACTGCTTTATGTGTTTTCACAACTCGTCTCAGTTGAAATTTAATATTGCCTCTCGTTATTTTGAAAATTGCTTGTCAGCCAGCACTTCTAAGACAAAATTACTACTTTAAAGGTAATTGTCATGGACCAATTACTAAGGGGACTGGCCCTAAGCAACTCGGCCGAGTGGTCGGCCTAGTACTAACATCGACATAAAACGAAGCGAGTAGTTCAACTATTTACCGGTAGATAGAATAATGAAATTCCTTTGTAGGACAATGCATACGCTTCTACAACAAACTTCCTAAAGAAATCCGAGATTTGCCTGTTAATAAGTTTAAAACTATAGTTAAAACTAAACTCTGTCAAAAGGCCTATTACAAAATCTCGGATTACTTGGAAGATAAATCAGCTTGGGACTGATCGCTCAAATACAATTTGTTAATAACAGTGTCATGTTAAAGTGTAGCGTGTCTTGCCTTGCTTATTTCGGAAGGCAGCACACTGGAGCTATTGTTTACCAAATTACATTGTATTAAAATAAGTAAATGGCGATAAAAAAAAAGACAAGCCCGCTGAGTTTCTTGCCGGATCTTCTCAGTCGAGGTCGCGTTTCCGATCCGGCAGTAGAATTTAAGGAAAAAATGTAAAATGACAATTACCATTTACAATTACCACGTTTTTTTTCATACATATATCTAATAAGGGCACCTCTTTCTTTAGTCTTTACTCTGTGGTAATTGTCATAGGAAGCAACTGAGAGCGAAATATTTGTCTCATTGGTGGCGTAAAGTTGTGACATGGTTTGTCTTTGTGATAAGCAGGTCATTTCACGTTAGGACCGTTTGATACTACAAAAACTCAAAAGAATTAAGATGGCCAGTTGGGTTTGAACTTTGACCTTCGAGTGTTCGATCCATTTCACTATTTATATCAGTTGGTAGGATTGGGAATTACATTACATTAGTTAAGGACGGGTGGCTAGTCTGACTGGATTGACTTGCGATTGAAGTCAGCACTGGACTGGGTTGAAATTCGTGTTTACACACGCGGATCGCTGGACTGGGTTGCTGGACTGTCCTGTCACTGATCCCGTGTAAACATCAGTGCCCGTATATAGACAGGCGGCTAGTCTGACTGGACTGACTTGCGATTGAAGTCAGTCCTGAGGCCCTACCACCACCTCTTATAGCAGTATTGTTTTAACGTTTCAACGACTTTTTGTGCAATGACGTATCTTATTGTCAGTTCAGTTTGCAAGAAACGTCATTGCACAAAAAGTCGCTGAAACGTTAACGCAATACTGCTTTAAGAGGTGGTGGTAGGGCCTCTGGACTGGGTTGAAAATAGCGTTTGCACGGTGATAGTTACAGGTCAGCGCTGGACTGGGTCACTGGACTGGCGCGTCACTGGCACTATGTAAACCCGGCATTAATTTCAGTTTAATCATAATTAATCCATGTTCTACTGAGACCAATTTTTGTATTTACCTCTAGAACCGTATCGTTAGATTGATTCCTGTATCATTATTACTCATGATATCACACGAACAATCCGAGATCTAAAGTAATTCGATTTATAACTACTGGATTATACTAATCTCATATTTATATTGAAATGTTGTAATATAGTGACAAATATAATTATTTATGAGACTAGCGTCGAAGGTTTGAGGCATAATACAATTAGTTATCGGTCAATAACTGTCGGTTTAAATCAATCAGTGTTGCTCACGACTGACAGGTTGCGAGTTGTTATTGACGGCGATCTTTTACAATGTTGTACTTCTTAAGATTTACGTTTTCTATGTCAAGTTTCTAAGCGCGGAAAATGATTTAAATGAAAATATCAGAATAGTAATTACAGAAAATTAAATAATAATAATATCCTGGGACATTTTTTACACACGGTTACCTGATCCCAAACTAAGCAGAGCTTGTACTATGGAAACCAGATAACTGATATTACTGCATATACTACTTTTTTATTTGTAAATACATACTTAATATACATATACACCCAGACTCCGGACATACAGACATGTTCATGCACACAAATGCATGTCCCGGGTAGGAATAGAACCTACGACCTGCAGCGTGAAAGGCGCCTCCGCGCCAACCACGCTAACGGGCCCGTCAACATTAATGATTATAATTATTACTAGTTGTTGTATTTTTTCTTCCTCATTGGGGTGGTATTCCTTTCAAACCTACACCTTTAGAGTTTTGATAAATGGTTCACAACTCTATCCCGTATTGTAACAACGCTCACTCAACAATAGTAGTAACAAAACTAAGAAGGTGCAACATTGCAGTTACAAAATGGAACTTCAACCACGTCGTATGTAAAGAAGCGTCGGCATTCTCGACAAAAAACGATCTACCTGCTAGTACACCTTCCGAGAACATAAAATTGTAAAGTCAAATAAGCGAGTTTGTTCTACTGACCGTACCGACGTACCGGCAGCAAAATTGTATTATTTCTATTTATCACTTTAAATTGCCCCTAGTTAGTATAAGCGTGTATCACACATGAATTTATGTATTTTAAAAGAGAAAGCGCGTTTATATGTACAATGCGTTATTATTTTTTATCACTTAAATTATGTTTAATGTATTCGTGGGTTCGTCATTTGTTTACGTTAAGTAGCCCCTTCCATATTGTATCATTCAACTTATAAACTCAGTGATATTGAAGGGTATGTCTTTGCCAAGAATAATAATAATAATAATATCCTAGGACATTTTTTACACACGGCTACCTGATCCCAAACTAAGCAGAGCTTGTACTATAGAAACCAGATAACTGATATTACTACATATCCTACTTTTTTATTTGTAAATACATACTTAATATACATATACACCCAGACTCCGGACATACAGACATGTTCATGCACACAAATGCATGTCACGGATAGGAATCGAACCTACGACCTGCAGCGTGAAAGTCGCCTCCGCGCCAACCACGCTAACGGGCCCGGCCGGGCTAGAATAATCGTAGAGTTTCAATTGGAAATAGGTCTGCAATCTCAAAATTTCTCATGTAATCTTGTCTTAATAGCGAGACGGAAGAATGTATTTTGCAGAAAAATATTTTGTTCTACATAGATCTTGTTATTCAAAACGATGACGAACGTAATACCGTTATTACAAAGGTGTGAATGGACCACCCTTTAAAATTAATTCGCAAACAAAACCGTCAATGGATTTCTTTCCCATCCGGTTCCCATTCACAGGGACACTCGTGCGAACGCGCGCGTGACGTCACCGACGCTAATCCCTTGCAAGTGACACGTTTGTCACAAAGCATCCCAAGGGATTTGTCCGCGATGTCGGAAAAAACCGTGTAACTGTAGATGAGGTGTTGGCCAAGTTTGAATGTGGGATCGTCAATGTTGGTGGTTTGAAGGATTTAACAGTGAACTGAAGGCCAAGTGGCATGAACGCTAATCGAATAGAAATAAAATAAACTTCACAATGTATGGAAATGTCAAACGTCGCTATGTGAATCAACAACAAGTCGCTATGAAGATCACGCTTGAGATCACGTGACTTATGTCATTTCCATAGATAAAGCGTATTTGTAAACGTCAGCCACTTGTCTAGCCCTTCAGCTCTAGTTTTTTTTTAAATTATGGAACTGAGATGGCAAACAAGCGTACGGCCCGACTGATTTTAAGCAGTTACCGTAGCCTATAGATGCTTGCAATATCAATGGCATTGTACGCACGTTGTGACCTGAAGGAAAGTGAGGTGGGGGGAGTGGAAGGGGGGTTTGAGTTAAGTAAAGTATCAAAACTAAAATCTCTATTTTTGATCATCTTGTTTAATTTTGTACATAAACATGTCCATTTTGAATGCTCTCTTCTAGAATCTAACATACCAAGTTCAACTAAAAACTGAAAAAATAAAATGCCCATAAACTTACTAAAAGCAGCTATTGATATAAGCTTACCTATTATAAGCGTTTAGATGGACCATGGTTAGAGCAGTCCATAAAAATTAAGTACAAAGCAGCTACAAAATGGTTCCCACTACTAATATATTTCTGTCCAACTGCTTAGCATAGGTTCGAAATTGTAAAACTGTAAACAGTTTTATTGCCTCATCAATATTTTACTCGCATTGGACGGCGTCTGGGCGTGACTAACAAATCAGATTTAGCGTTTAGTTCGCATTAACGAAATATAATAAGCGGCCCTTTTGATGTGCTGCCCTACCGACGCTAACTCTACCTATATCAGTTTTGTAATATGCGTGGTATTATATCTAAACTTAATATTTTTAATTAATTGTTGCGATCAGCGAGCGGGGAAAGCTGAAATTGTTTTAGAATCCACATTAATAATCCACTTATTTTAATTTCGTTATTTTTTTTATTTGACTAAGGTATTAATAAATGCATTTCAAAGTTAAGATCGATCTTAAGATGCTGTTTTGACGTATAATATATGGAACATCTGTCATAAACAGTGTCTTAAGATTGATCTCAATTTTGAGATGCGTTTATTAATACGGGTCTAATGTAGCGAAAAAGCGTACGACCCGCCTTATGCTACGCAGTGACCGTAGCGTCGATGCTTGCAATACCAAAGGAATCGCTCGCACGTTGTCGACCTGAATGGGAGTGGGCCATGGGGACGGGACGGGGGAATGTCTAAAAATAGAGTTTTATATCTTTTCACAATGTCTTACAAAGGTATGTTTTAGAAAAAATAAATAATATAAAAAAATAAAAACACGACACAGTTTTTAAAACTATTTATTTTTATTTTATGCATTTTAGTGACAGCAGCCAAAAATGAAATGTTTGTTTTGCATGTACACCCTACCTATGTTAAATGATGCCTATAAATTCTACGGTTTTGGAATGTTCTCATCAAGGCCTTCAATTTGATATCCATGTAATTGTAATAATAGAAGAAAAAAAAATCTTTTTTTCACATTTGAAAATGGAGCCATAATGCCGCCATTTTGTTTTTTTTTTTTTAAATAATATACCCAGTGTTACCTGGAATGATGTAAGGATTCTAACGATACATCCAAATCGGTTTACGCATTTTAAAGTTATGGTGGAATAAAGAATCTCACATACATGCATACATACATGAACCCTAAACACATATACACTCCTTTTTTTGGGCAGTCGTGTAAAAAATGTGTTTTGTAAAGACGGTAAATCGATTATAACTTTCTATACATCATCGTGTTAGTCTCCTATTGTCTGTTTAAGTAATGAATCCGAAAATACTTCAAGGTACTCCATTATCTACCTACGTCACTGGCTAAACAATGAGTGAATGGATCCGAAAATAGTAAATAACATCTATTGTTTGGAAATATACTCGTTACTATAAATTCGTTCCAAAATAGCGGCTACCGTCAGCCGGGGGTGTGGGGGTGGCTTCATCCCCGTCAATGGAAAGTGTGTCGGCAGCCGAGCCACAGAGACGCCAACGCTCCATTCTCTTATGTACAGCATGTTGTAAGGAACGTTTTGAATTCGTAAATGTACTTGTGTGGAATGCTTTTCTGTTGTTACGTTAGTTAGTATAAAGAAAGTTGCTGATAGTTTTGAGAGTTCCATTTTAGAGAACAGCACTTTTATCGCCGGATACTAGGATGACAAACTGTTCGGCTAAATAGACTTTTAGACTAAATTCCTATGACGAAAAATACATTGATATTGAAATTGTAACATGCTACAGTTGACTTTACTAGAAATAAAAGTTTTATATGTATGAGTACTAATGAGACAACGAACAGTAACTTGAATTTCAGTAGTAAAACTGCACATGAATGTGCAAATGTCATATAAGCATATAAAATATGCATATGATATCTGACGAATCTTGTTTACATAAACAATAAATTCAACAACATGTACACAAGTTTCAGTCAACTCCCACGCAGTGAGAAACGCGTGGGTGATGTCGGGCAAATACATTCGTAGTACATTACTACAGCTTAGTCGCTGAAACGCGAGGGCGGGCGCGGCGCCGCGGCGGGCGGGCGGCTCGCGATGTCACAGACGAGCGCCGAATCAGCGGGTCAAACGGAGGACACTCTCGAGATATTATACCCTGGTACCTACCTATTTAGCGAGAAATGCTTATTTAGCAATAATTTAGTAGGGTTAAACACAATGTTTGCATAAATTATGCTGATTCTGCGAAGCTGCCTTAGGGCCGGGCTCCATTAGCGCGTTGCGTTGCATCGTCGCAAGATTTTGAACTGGCGCATCACCTTCCCCCGCTTCGTCTCTCGCCCGTCGACCGTTTGATTCGTGGCGAAGACAGACGCAGCGTAGCGCACTAGTGGAGCCGCGCTCTTATGGTGTAAATTGTTCGTACCCAAACATTAAGTTTCTCAGTGCCCACATAATTTCTGTTTGTTAATTAATTTTACATGTACCTACACAATTCTCTGTATAATAATTTTCAATTTATAAATTGGATTGAGAGTGCCCATCCGACGATATATAAAATGTATCAAGGTCGAATGAAATTAGTAACATAAATAAAAGTAAAAATATTTTTATCGCAGAACCTATAAATTTTCGTTAGACTGATTAATTTTGTTCCACGCATATCCCCAAAATCTGTATAATTTACTTACTACTGGCAATATCATTTCTGTTTTGAGTGATTCATTGTGATTACGCGTATGTACGGCGTCGTAAAGTTGTAGGTACATTATTAATGAAATCATCTCGCAGACATTTTATTGTACAATAAACATTTTACTGTGTGTTTTCTCGCGTTTGTTCACTATACTTACGCTTGCCAGTTAATAAAATCGTAAACAAAGTCGTAGATTTATGATTTAATTTTGTTACATACTTTTTGTTTGAAATGTAACGTTATTATCTGTCCTTAACAAATAGATATAAATATTATTAATTTTCAATTAGTCGTGCCAGGCGACTGCAAAATATGAGTATTTTATCTTACATAGGCATTTATAAAACTTAGTGCTCAGATCTTACGAGTGTAGATTGGCAAAACCCATCCAGAAAAAAACAGTAGGTATACCTCAAGTGTCCATTTCGACGATGCTATCAGTACATTCTGGCATATTTATTTCACATATTTGGCTCTCGAATACAATATATAATGTCTACTTAATAGGTCCGACGGTCTACTAAATAGGTCGGGAATTTCAATATCCACACAATCTGCCCCATTGCCCACGCCCAAGGGCGCCCATACGAAATGCGCATTTCAAACGAAATTCGGGGCATTCGGGCCATTGTCAATCCAGCTGATTACACCGCAAAGTGCCCTATTACATTATTTCTGTCACCCTTAACCTTTTCAAGACGTTTTCTTGGGGTAGACAAGCCTACGCATTCGTCTTGATTCTTGGCTGCCGTCCAATGCGCTTACCATGTACCCACGGAGTCCCATGTCGCCTATTACGTCTGGACACGGTTTCGTCAATGAGGGGAAATGGTGATGAACGGTGGAAACGGGTTCGATTTAACCAGATGCTTTACGGATATCGCTCGCAACGCCGAATATCAATCAGCTTACATTGAAGTAGGTGGTGATCTGTAAACTGCCGGAACAAGTTTTCATTGCGAAAGTTGGTAACCAAATATTTCGGGGCACGAGTCAGCGCGCGATTCATACGTACTGTATAAAAGTCTAGCTTAGAGAAACTCTTCGAAGATTTTTATGTTTTAAGAGGCTAACTAACCTCAATGGTCTCTTGTTCATCCATTGTTTCAGAAAATAATTATATTTCCAATAAAAAAACACTTTTGAAATTTTTTTTTTTGTACTAAATTTAATTCTACACAACCCTGCTTTCAGAGTACAACAACAACTGTTTACTTAATATCTACGATCTGATTGTTTTAACTGCAAATAGCATCCAGTATCGTCGTAGTTTCAGTCATCAGCTACTTAATCTGTTGTCCGACCTTAACATTTTAGATATTATTTTCCAGCCCACGTCATGTCTTGGCACCGTGCCGAGTATTTTGATGTGTCTCCTTACCATATTCATTCATAATGTAGTTCTTGTTTTCAGCATGTTTTATTCCAGACTCATTGATATTAAAAGTCCTTGAGAGCTGTAAAGACTTTAAGTTACTTTGCTTGAGCCGTTCAAATTCTCGTGAGAATTTCCGAATTTCTCGTTTCATTGGTTGTTGCGTTTCCGAAAGTCTTATTTAATATTAAGTTCGTAGTTTCTGCGGAGAACCACTGAAACTAGAGCCGTTACACCTAAGATTTAATTAAAAGATTTCATTTGAAAATTTCATTTCAGTGCCGAGGGCAGGGTACAAATTCATTGAAATAAGGTTGTTGGAATGTATCAGACTCAGTTAACAAACGAAGCGTCCAATGGGCTGCAAATTCAATTTGTAGCGGCCGAGAATAGTGCTGTTTTATTCGTTATATTAATTTCCGAAAACGCTGACGCTGTTATATTCATTTTGTTTTATAGGTTTATTTAAAGACTACTGAAATATTTTTCTGTTGTCGAGTTATTTTTGGTATCGTAAAATATTTCAGTAGAGGAATATTAAGAACAATGTCGTCGCCTTCGGATATGCTCGCCGATTTTTACCGTGGTGAAAACAGGAAATTCGAGAACGCGCAATAAAAATACGAACGGTGAGAATTTCTCAAATCAAATCATACGCGTCATAACGTGATTTCGTTTGGGAGTGTGCACATGCAAAGGGTTCTGCTGATGTGACGTTGGAAAAGTGTCGTTGGCTTTAGTGATCGTTGGTCGTAGGGCGTCGTCACGTTTACGGCGGCGTTGTAATAGCACTGGCAGAGGTGAAGTGACCTTCGAGCAGTTCTATGATCGAAGGAGTGACAGATAACGATAGGCCAGTACATTAAGGCGACATCTGATAAGCTGAATTTATGTGCCCTCATCGAGGTGCAAGTTTCGTGAAATGCAAAAGCATATAAGTATACCAAAATAGAAAAACATTAGATCTAGTACAGCGATTTGTAATATTAATTAATTCTAAAAGAATACAACTCAGACTTACTACTTCTAACGGGATATTTACGACGTCGACCTGTGTAACTTCATATTTATGGACACCTAGCTCGGAGTTAGAGTTCAAGCGTTTACCTTTGGACAGCAATAAAAGATTATTTTAAGGAATCCTGAAAGTGCTTGTCGAATGTATTTTTCTGCTGACTCGGTGGGAAATATCTCCACCTGAATTATGCTGTTGGCGCTCTGTGTTTGTACAGATCGTGCGGTTTTATCGTTCGTTGAAGTTAAGTTTACGTTTCCCGTCGCGACTAGGAAAACAAATCCAATTTCGCGATCGATGGCATCTGTGATGTTTTTAATGTTTGTTTTTGTAGTCATTTGCTGCGTCTTCATCAGGCACATGCCGCGCTCGAGCACTCAGTTTTGACGTCGGAACGCATAGACATAATGTCATAACATGAGTGTTCGGGCGAGGCATGTGAGGCATCTGGCCGCAACAATTAGCTGCGCATTTGATATGCTGCGTCGCCTTGCAAGGATGACTCGGGTACATACTAGCTAGCACAACCGCCAAGACAAAACGCAATCCGGAAACCCACCGCGGTGCACGGAGAGGCCACGCACACGCACACGGCCACGGCTACGTTTTGCAAGAAAATGTATGGATGACGTCATTTCGTGCGTAGCCTCTCCGTGCGCCGCGGTGGACACGGTGACATACATTTTCGTGCAAAGCGAAGCTTGACCCACGTGCGTAGTGTGTGCGTGGCCTCTCCGTGCGCCGCGGTGGCTTTCCGGCTTTATGTCGCACCGAATTGCTCTCCCTCTCTACCTTAATGCATAGGAGAGAATGAGACAAAATCGCGTTTTGTCTTTTCGCGATCCCGCTGTGCTCGTTTCGTGATTCGTTTCTGTTCATACGAGTGACAATGCCTCGAGGGAACCACGTCATTTTATCGCAAAGCAGCCTCGCGAGGTTGCGAGGTCGGACAATGTCAGTACGCGCCTATTGACATAGCTTTTTTTTTAATTTCTGGGCGCTACCCAAGTTACCTATTATTCAAAACGTAATAGGTAAATTATGAATACCTCGTGATCATTAATAAAACATTTACTGATATTATAATATGTTTTCAAACATTTTAAGAAGATTATCTCATTCCTTGCGGATATCATGAGTTAATAAACATCCATCATACATTTTTAAAGTCATCGATAGTTTTATAGCGTACTCATAACCTATATTAAAAGGTCAAATTAAAATAGAAACTACACCCACCCAGCTATAATGTTATTCATGAAATCTTCATAAAGAGGTTAGGGATTAACGATTAATCGATTAAAACTTCCATCGATTCCTATTTAATATTCATTGTCATTTAAATCATTGTCGTTATTAGATTAATGATTATTTTATTAAACCGAAATCACATATCTTTGGTAAAATGTTAAGGTGCAGTTAACTTTTACGATAGGCTTATTTGTAGTGTCGCCATAATATTGGTAACACGAATGGACTGTCCAAAATTCTATGGTGAAAAAGTTGACGTGATATTTCGTTTGATATAGTCCAGTTGTGCTATAATAATAATGATATGGCAAATGATGTTACTGCCACCTTCAGAAGTCTTTTCTTTGCACTACAACATGGGGTTCTCCAAAGGTATGTTGACATGTCCCTAAAAGTTCGGCACTGGGTTTGCTCTTATTAAGTTGCAGATGTCCTGGGCGGCCAGCGGCTTCCACTTACCATTAGGAGGTCGAAATCCAATAATATGATCTATTACCTGATAGAGAGGGATAGAGTTATATAACTTTTGTCTGTCTTATATCTATATATTGCTAACTCTGATCTCCTTTATCAGGCGATAGATGATGGTAGTTTCTAGGGGCTTGAAGGCCTCTACAGTTTTGGACACGCACCAATTCTCGGCTCAAATCGTTTGCGTTGTAGGAATTATCCCAGAACTATTGGATCTCCTGGTCACACCACTAAACAGTCTCCCCGATAACGTCATCGTTAACCTCCGAGTAAGTAAAGGTGTTTATTTACAACATGAAAGGCACCGCACACGAATACGTCACGCTATCAAACTCTCGGGCCCCGGCAGAGAGATTGCCTTTTGATTGATGTCCAGTTAAGCAGGGACGTTAAATTTTTATGTCACCAATCAATCAATTTAAATTCATCGCTTAGGGGGCCCGATGAAACGCGTGATGTGGTATTTGGGTATGTTAATTGGTACGTGATGTCTATCGGAAGCAATAGGATTAAACGTTACTTGAAATAATCTAAGCAAAACTATAGACAACATTTCTTTCAGAATTCCTTGATCATTCTGTTTTGTTAGTTCGTGATTTTGACACTAATTCACTACGAATAAGTGTCAAAATTCAAAATTTGAAGCCCGAACGATACGGATTATTGCGTTCGGTTCGTAACAGCAGTTGAAATATTCGTCTGCCTAACCTTACATTGGAATTTAGAATAGCGTTATGTAGGTAAATCAGGCCAAAATACACTTTATTCTAGGATATCAGAGGATGTTCACAGGATAATCAAAAACTAAAATTGACACAAACCGTATTGCGGGCACAACTAGCCTTGAAACGTTTGAATATATCAAACTGTATAAATAAAAATGGAGACATCAAATCTATTCACGAAAAATATTATTTCCGTATATAAAGAACTCTTCGTAGATAAAGAATAGTGATTTATATACCCAACACCTACAAAAGATAGGATTCATGTGCAAATGTTTGTTTACAATCCATTATAACATCATAATAATCTTTATTGATTTAGATATCAGCCATTGATCTTGCGTTTTGACACTTATAAGATAAAATTTATTAAAATTTCACATCCAAATCGAGAAATGTAGGTTGGTCAGGCTATTTCGAAAACTCGCTAATTTGGTAAGATTTATATTATTAGTTTTCCCAACATTATTTAATGCGTGTGAAAAATGTGGATTGCAGATCAGAGGCGAAAGTTAGACTTAGTAAAATGTGATATTTTATTTTATTTGGGTAAAGTAATGAATCTGTTCGTCTGAGTTTCGGGTATGATAAAAGCTTTTTGGTTACCAAAGGAAAACTGCGAAGTGGTAGTTTTCCTTTGGTAAACAGAATAATACAAATGCATTGTTCAAAGAAAAGAAAGAAAGAAACAAAAAACATTTATTCGACACTAATCGCAACAAGAAACAAAACATAAGCATAAGTGACAGAAATAAAAGGGTCAGCGCGAACTGTGCCGAAAAGGTATTGGCTCAGCATGTGCTGGAGAGGAACGATACTCCCCCAGCACTGTTCAAACGTACACATGGCCTTCTACGGAAGAAAAGAAGTGCCGTACGTCGACGACAAGATGCATGCATGCATGTTTTTGATTGAATAAAATGGATC